>OZ020273.1:9533885-9567487 GCA_963971205.1 Aethes cnicana | reverse complement strand
CACGCGCTCGACGTGCCGCGCGACCAGCTCGGCGGCCGCGGGCGCGGTGCGCGTGAGCGCGCACAGCTCGCCGATGCACATGCGCACGCGCAGCCCGCGCGCTGCCGCCGCTATGCACGCTACCGCGATCAAAGATGGCGGTACGAGGAGGAACTCCGTCTCTGCGGGCAAGGAGGAGATGGTCAACTACCCGATCGTTTACATCTAAACTTATTTATACACGCTTTAGAAGGCGCGCGGGCGAACCACTTAAGCCGTTGACGCAGTCAACTATACCCGCGCGCTTTCTAATTGCGTCCTGCTGAACTTATTTTATTATAGCTTAACTAACATTAGAAATGTGCAATTATGATTCCATTTCAAGGATTACGGCTTTACGGCTGAGCAACTACTTCGCGTGACCATGCAATGAAGGTTTTACTAAGAAATTGGGAGTGATGCTGATGCCAACTAACCGCTGAACAGCGAGTTTCGCGATCTTTCATTATATTAAGTAAACGCTATCGCTTGTCGTAATCCTACAAAGTAGTTCGCTTCTGTAAGCGATATAATGATCATGAAAATGGACAGTTAGGTACCACTCATGTTATCAGAGAATTAAAGAACCCATGAAACTTGCAGAAACTTGTAGAATGTGTTTATTAAAGCACTCGCTAATTGCATAGAAAGTTACAACTTAATTAAATTATTTTAAAAAGTACAACAAACCCGTATTTAGGTGCTAATGTTAAATTTAGTGAATTAATGCTAGCGTGTGGGCTACCATCGGATAATTGATATATACTTTATTCTTTTTATCTATCTAATATGTGTGCAAAGCTAAGGAAGGATCATGTGTAGATATATTTTATTAATGCAATTAAACCGAATGAACTCGAAAAATCACACAGTAACCACCTATTTTCGATGATTTTACAAGTTGACCTTTAAAAAGAGACTTGTATGTAATAAACCTTTAAGCATACGCAAACCAATATGTGACTTAGGTCGCAGACATTTTCTGATACTTAACCGGAATCGGCCGACGCATCTGTTGGGTAATTACGGGCCGAACAGGTGGCTCGCGCGGACACCTTGCATCCCAGCGTCCTTGCGCCTACCTGTGCTGCCTTTAACATACGAGATACGAGACCTACATCTTAATAAAAACAAACACGCGATCAATTTAAGACTACATTTATAAAACGCAATGTATCACAAGACGCAAGGATGCAACGCTTGACGTAAACATAAATCACAATTTCTTCCCGGTCGACTGGAAAGGTCCGCGAAAAAAATCGGTGTTACATTTTGCACAATACCGAGCCTATTGTTGCTTAGAAGAATAAGGAAGGAGTCGAAGTCGAACAGCTGCCAGATTGTGCATTGCGTCCCCGTCTGCATCTTTTTGTGTGCCCGCGGGACAATAGCGCGGAATAATGGTAATTTACATCTTAAGTCGTCTAGTTAAGGGCGCAGCTGCAATTTTGCCAGGATCGAAGGAGGGACTCTATTGTTCGGGCTCAAATAAATTTCGATCAAGGCTACAATACAACTAATCAATAACGATCCTAAATAAATATAGCTGTGAACGTAACGTATATCTTTCGTTGAAGGACAATTGTAATCTAAGTCATTGTGCTCGTCGTTAGGTGAACTTTGCATTTATCAAGACAAGTTTTTATTGAACATCCCTCGTCGTAGTCCACAGCTTAGTGACCTAACGGTAGCAGTATTGAAGCGTAAACGAGTTTGTAAAAATTATAAAGTGAGTCGTCGCCGGGCTGGGTGTAGGCCTGCGAGGCGGCAGATGTCTCGGCACCTGGCGCGACCCTTCCGCTGCTACCTCGCCGTACTTACTGACGACCGCAGGGTCACTGCCCACCTACACCCTACCTTACTTAATTCTCGACCATGCCCTTAGACACTTTCTTCACGCTATCGACTCAAGAAAAAACAATATCGCAACACGCGAACGCGGAGGCCTCATAACTTTAAACATAAAAAGCACCCTCGAGATACTTAATTCTCTTGAGGTCATTGATATACAGCCAGTTCAAGCTCAGAGCTACGCGTTTAATTAATTCAACGTGCCGTAATTCTTTAGAGTACAACGTAAACATTAATTAAAATCGATAACTAATAGGTTGCAATGCGGCAGTTATATTTTTACGGCCGGGCACGATTTCGTTTTTCGTTTCGTACTCATTATGGAGTCGAAAACGATTGTGTGGCGCATATCAGAGTAGATCTCGGAGCACGGGCAGCGGAGCGGCGCGATCCGTTGTGCGACAGGTTGGCCGTCAGTTGCGGCCCAACAGCTGCTGGCCGCAGCACGCCAAGGGGCCGACAAGACTCCCCCGCGTCTTACCTTACCTTCACCCACCTTCGCCCTTCTAATTGCCCTACTAATAACCCCAACAAGCAACAGACATCGCGGACCGTTAAGTTCCGTTTATCAAACCCGTCTCGGCGAATCCTAATACAAATAGATCCGATGCGAAATTGCAAGGGTTGCAAATAGTTAATGTCTAATTGTGCGAAACTGGTTGCAGTAACTTTCTATTCACAGTTTAGATTTAATAGTTTACATTTTAATGTCTTATTTTGCAAAACAAGTTTTGAATAATAATGTATTCATAGACATGGGTGCATGAACTATGTACCTCTATACTCGTAATTGAATTTAAAAAAATTGCAGATGGTTTGAATGATAGAAAAGTTGCCAAAGGCCAAAAGTAAAATGTAAACGAGTTCTACCGATATTATGTGTAGAGGTAAGTATGCTTAATAATAAGCAAATATATATATAACGAGATACTCGTATTGTTCCAACAGGTTAACGGGGTTCAAAGGCAAGACAGCAATTTAAAAAGGAAGCTCAAAAGAACATCCGTATCCACCTTCAATATTAGGATGCTCATATTTAAAACGGAAACGGGGTATGGTTCCGAATTTATGAAGAGACACGTCGGGATTTGTGAAGACTCCGGTTTAGAAATCGGCTGGTTAGGGTCGACGGCGACGCCAGGTGCGCGTCGAGACGATCTTTTGTCGCGGGGCTTTGTCGAGCCGAGCTCGGTGTACAATGCCCGCGGGACGTCTTCGATTGTCGCGAGTCAGCTGTCGCGGCCCCTTCGCCTCAGAATACACTAGTAAGTAGTTACCTACCCTTCGCGACCAGTCGGGAGAGCGACTGACTCGCGAGTCCCTACTCTAAAACGATTACAACTCTAAGCAGATATGTAAAATATCAAATACCTTATTACTAGAACCTAACGTATCGTTAACCTTCTTAATAACGTACTTACATGCAAGAAATTATTTGATTAAATGGCCGATCATTGGCTCTTAACGTTAAGAGAAGGAAGTTTAGGGTCAAGTTGTGTTATTAACCCTTTCACACCTCGTGTATGCATATAGGTTACTTATAATTACGTGTTACTTCCGGTGCCCGATATACGACACCATGAATGGAGTCTGAGAGCCAAATATTTTCTTACAAATAACACTCATAGTAAGCACTTCCGCAAGATTCTAAATACTTACTTGTTTAATATAAAAAAGATCTCGAAAACGGCTCTAAAGATTTGGGCGAAATTTGCAATATATAGGGGTTTATAGGTGCGAATAAAAAACAATCTAGCATTAGGCGAAATTCATTTGTAGTTATTTTCAACCGAGCGAAGCTCGGTCGCACAGGTTCCAAATACTTAGTTTAGACCATTATTTAATGTTTGAATTTTTGTAAGTGAAATTAATTGCATAGGTACTTTACTTAGTGTAGGTATTGGATGCCATACCAGCACATGGTGGGATCACAGTAATGGACCAAAACAAGGGTTACCAGGCAACTGTCAGCTATAAATAACTGTTATCAGGATTCGATGGACCATACGGGCGTAATCGTTCGAATGGTGTTAAACATCGACAGAACTTTGAGTGGTTTTAATTAACAAATACTTCTGACTAATTAGAAACTTCTGTCACAAATAGGTTATATTACTTTTACGTAAGTTTAAAGGCACGTGTTTGATATTAAACTCAAATAATTCGACGCATGTTACGCATTTACGACTGTTCGCTTTAATACATGTGATTAAAATGTCAAGTACTGGCAGAAAATAAATATTGTATTTTTTACGACGTGCTCAGTGATCGGGCAAGCTCAACCCTTGTCGGGGTGCAGCAGGGTCAACGTTGGTCAGTGGCAATTATATAGCATGACCGGTTGAGGTGTCAGACGCGAACCAAGGGTCCATAATAACATTACGCCCCGTAAAAACATTCTAACCGACGTAATCTGAAGCGTCAATATTATACGAAGGAAATAACAATATAAAACCATTAAGACTTTTTTAATTTTTTTTTCTTTATTTAATTTCAAGAAATACCCTAAATTTGTGCACTAACTATATGTAGATGCGCCCCTCGGCCCTCTCTACCTAAGTCTTTGGTCTATCTTCATGCAAAATTGTATCAAAATCCGTACAGTGATTTGACCGCTTAATAATTTATAGTCTCTAAAACCTTCACGTGGATGTAAAGCGATCTTTCAATAAGTACCATTAATTTATTTTTTTACGTTTTAAATCTATACTATTAAAGTTTTTACGTGTTATTTGGAGTTGGGGTCAGTGGCTGAGGGGTGCGCGGGCGCAAGGTGTGCGATATCACTGCGGCATGTGCGCGTTCCGATACACGCGTCCACCCCTGCTAAATAATGTTCATTGTCCATACTCGCGATATCACGCACTCCTATGGCATACCCAAACAAAGGGAGGACATTAATTTAATGACAAATTGAAACTTTTGTATTTTTAGAGGCGGGCTTCCACTTCCATCAACCATTCAAGCAGAAAACCCAACTAACACCTACTGATTAATAAAATTAATGGTAGGTACAATGACACGATGAGGCGGGAAGTCAGCCCGCATGTTACGCAATTCGCAGCAAATTCGGGTATGTAACGGCACAGCAAGAAAGTCTTACTTCAAGTCAAGATAGATCAGTTGGGGCAAGTGCGCCTGTGGGTGGGGTCAGTTCACCTAAATGAGTAGGTATATCATCCTTTTGATTAGAGCCCCTTGTACTCGTATTGCAGTGGCTCTGTTTTAATGGCTGCATGGATGTATAATGTAAGACGTTCGTCTGTCGAATATCTAATATCGGTTGGTAGATAGATATATTTATTTAGTATAAGTAGACTTAAATACCCCACCCTGGCGCACTTGCCCCGACTCTAGTTTGGTACTGATAACTTACCTGTATAGCAGACGGAGGTGAGTGTAAGGGCGTGGGTGCGCACGAGCGGGTTGGAGCGGCCCCAGGGAACCCGCGCAAGGAACGGCTCGATGAAGTCGAACGCCGTGGCTATCGACAGCTGCCAGTTCAGCCGCTGCAGCAGCATCACTTCCCATTGCTGCAACCAAACACAATCCTGCAGGCATTTGTACACGCTACGATGAAAATCCATTGTATCGTCTTCCTTCTAAGCGACCCCTTGTGAAATTTCTGTCCCTATGTACAAAAGTTATTTACCCAATGCAATTACCAACCAATTATTCAAGGAGAATCCAAGAAGGGACATACGTATTCTTTGCAATTGAAACGTAACCGTCATACTCGATGAACCAGGCGGAAACCGCAAAAAGTAGCGAATCGCATTACATGTGAAAATAGAAATGTGATAAGAAAAGGGCCATGTGTTTCGGAGGGGAACGGGACTTTAGAATAACAAAGACAAAATGAAGCCATCTTTGCTCCAATGGACATATTAAGCTGAATTAGAAATGGACTGTTATCTCAACAGAGTTCATTCATCCATAACCATCATATAACATTTTTCATGTTTATCTCTCTTTAAACTTCAGTAAAGGTCAAAGACATGGTTTAAGTAGATCAATTTATGCGTAAACAAAAACACAATACAATAACAAGGAAGATAACCTCACACTCACACGATTAGTATGCGATGTGATGAGCATCGAATATTTAAAGGAATGTCCACCGGCAAGTTACGCCGTAAGTAATTCATAAGGCATGGGAAAGTGAAACTGACCCCCCACACCATATGACCTAATTGAGTATGCGTAGGAGGGTTTTATCGTTTTCATCGCACTTATTAATTGCAAGGAAGTAGGTATGTCCCACGATGCCATACGGCACCTTGAGCGCATATTCTCACGGTTTTATTGAACATCACAAATTCAGTTTGCGTACAATTAGGGGTTGGAAGCATGCTTTTTGATCTTATCCCTTCAAATTGAATGAGAACTTCTTCCGCATAGATGACACCGCTACGATAAAACTGTACCTACTCACTATATAGGTATGGCATTCATTACGTCAGGCAAGGCGACGAATCATAAACATAGGAAATGAATTTTTCACCCCTCCTATTCGAAAAGAAGTGTTTTGTTCCCCGTTTAGAGGGAGCAAAATGCGATTTTGCTCCCTCTTCGCTTTTTTTTAATTTTTTTTCATTTCTGCCCCGCTAACAGGGAGCAAAATACGTCTTAGCAGTGCGTTCACGGAGCTGCGGAGACTGTAAAAAGTTGCATTCAAAAGTCGCGTCTTTTTCGTATTTAGAATTTTATATATCGGCATTTTACATAAATACTTTATTACACATACTAAAAATCCATAAATTCATAGATATATACTTACTTTTGATAAATTATTTTCTATTTTTTATTTTCAATTTGGCTGAATGGTGCAGGCCAATGCCGTAGCATTCCGCGTAAACTCGTCGTGTGATCGAATTAAAAAAAAAACTCGAACCCGCGAATTTCGTGAGCGCTCATTTCCTTGCCGTACTATTTTACACTTAATTTCCAAAATAAAACGTACCTTATGTAGTGTTATGAATTATTTCGTAGAAAATGAATGAAATCAAAAAGTGATTTAGGTGATGCAATGTATTGGGATCAACACCTCTGAGAATTCCAAAGGAATATTATGTAAGTACGTAATATGAATTGCACTGCCCTTTTTTCATTTTATCGAAAATGTATTAAAAAACTTTGTGTGATACAGTATGTGCAAAATTGTCATAAAATGTACTTTATTTCACATTTGTTAAATTTACCTATTATTATGAACGCAACGCGTGCGAGCATGGCAGAATATAAATACAGTATAGTTACTGATTCTTCAATATGGAAGTCATTTTCGCCTTCTACCTATGAATTCAAGATAAGCGCGCGAAACAACGTTCTTTTTAACCTTGTTTGTTTCTAAATGTATTATTTTTTGTTTTACTTAATTTAAAGACAATAATGAACGAATGATCTAATGATTTTCTCATAGGAGGGGTGAAAAGCAGAGTGTACAACACGGTAGCAAACTTATTTATGCCTTGGGTGACAAAGCTTGAATCCCTCGCTAGCTCAAGATTCCACGCTAGAATCCCTCGCTTACGCTCGGGATTCTATTCTGGAATCTTTCGCGTCGCTCTGGATTCAATCCGTCACCCGCGGTAAAATATACCTTTTTGCTCCCTAGTCATACAATCTACTATTTTGACACCTGACTGGATTCCGGTGGTCTAAATGCGTGTGAATTAGACGATGAAGTCAACTCGCAGCTCGGTCACATTAATTGTGCGAGTCACACCTGCCTCTACCTGGATATAACGCATTATGATATTTTTGACTGTGGGAATGAAAATTGTCTAATGCAGGTATTTAAACTATACTGCGCTTGCTCCGTAGATACGTATTAAACTGTTCTACTATCAAGTAAGTTTGTCCCTTGAGTGTCAACCTGGTTGAGTGTCAGTACGAAAAGTTTATAAACTTGAACGAATAAAAATACCAAGATAGGACAGTCCAGTCATAAGTAGCCGCCTTATCTTGATATCAGTTCGTGTAGCCCACATTTCCGACGGAAGCCCGTAAGTAACAAGTCAGTGCTTGAGTCCGTCACAGACCACGGTTCACTTTAAGAGGGCGACACAATGATAGACTTATTTACCTCAGCCCTTAGACGTGTCGCGGAAGAAGTAATTACCGGAAACTAACCACACGGGTTCTTGAGGAAACGGGCGATGTAAAAGGCCATCTCTTTGGGGTGACATTTGACTCGGCTAATCGAGTTCATTCACAGTGGAAGCGAAACAAAGCGACCGCGGTGGGCGCAGGATGTAAGGTGTTTGGCGTCGGAACTGCTTGACCTTTCTCGGGGTGAATCGGTGAATCACGCGCCGTCGTGATTAGATGCTATCATACTTTTAATTAATTGAAGTTTAAGTGATTTACGGAGAATGAAGTTGCTTATATGGAGGAAATGAGCTTTACAGTTCACGAATTCTCAAAGTTACACATAAAAGAAATGTTACATGGATTAAACCAAATTTAACAAAAACCTGACTGAAGATGATGCTGATGGGTAATGTCTTCACATCATCTATCAACATCATCATCATCGTCCACCAAAAACTAAAAGACATCAACTGCTGAACATAAGTCCTTTCTTGTGCCACTTAAGTAAATGCAAATTCTCGAACGTCGTCCGCGCACCGAGAGACGAGCTTGGTAAGCCTACAACAAGATAAATGTATCCCCTCCGTTTAAATACAAGTAGGTAAGGATATTCTAATTTGCTTACCCTGACTTCATTGGGGTGAACCGAGTTGTCGGTGTAGGCGCATAGAAGGTCGACGGAGAGCGGATGGCACTGGCGGAACTTGGAGGCGAGCAGCATGGCCGTGACGGCGAGCAGTTGCAGCTGCTGACGGGAGATGGCGCGCTGCGCCAGGAACCGGTCCATGTAGCTCACGGCCAGGGGGAACACCTGCTCCTCGCAATGCTGCTCCTCGCACACCTAAACATATACAGCATTGTAAGATAAAGACTAAGACCCGATTGGTTCCTATAGCCACAAAACGCCTCGTTTTGGCTACGGGCGGATAAAAACATTTGCGCCATAGATAGATAATTTGTCAAATACTAACCGGCCCTAGCCAAAACGATGCGTTTTGTTGATATAGGAACCCGGTGCAAAAGACACACTGTAAGGGGTACGGTAGACTTGTTTAGGTTTGAGTAGAAGAAGACAAGAAGATATCATCAAAAGAGATCGTAAAGAAATTAATAACGTTGAACCTAGTTGTAGCCTGTTAGCCAGAACCTAACCTTCAAAAGTATGATCTACATATATAATATTATGATATAGTTCACAACTATGCAGTGAAAAATAGACTATGGCCCTTATCACATACTTTAAAAGCACGCTCATCCAATCAACGCGCGAAATATAAAAATAACTTCACAGAAGCAAACAGCTCAACAAAACATGACGTATCATAAACTTTAAGTAACTTTTAAGTACGCGTTAAGTCATGTCACGAAGACGCATTAAAATGAGAGTAATGTATAGGTACATAAATGCGTAGGTAGTAAGTAGTAGCGAATGTTTACAAACAAACATGAGGCGTGCATTTCTTCGAAGATGATCGTAATATGCGAATTCCTTAAGGGCGATTTTTGCGTTACAATGAGTAGGGAAGAAAGTCAGTAAATTTTTTTGCTCAACCCTCGTACCTACCTACTACATTATGATGTTTTTTCACTGCATAGCCAAGTTTTTACCTGAGTTTAATTGAATCCTGTGCGCATTGAAGAGTTAAGTAAAGCAAAAAGCTGATAAAAAAGCTTCCGTTGGTACTAATATGGGCTCGCGGCATGCAAGCTCCAAGGCTGTATATATACGTTATTACATACTTATTACCGACGTACGCTACACGTAGGCTACTACATAAACATGGGTCGGCAGTGTTTAATTAACTTCCAATGCAGGTAACTTTTCAAGGTAGGAACCTGATTAAGCTTTAACTTTGCATGCATACCTATAATGTACTAGCTGCTGCCCGCGACTTCACCCGCGTGGAATTCGTTTATTAAAAGTAGCCTATGTCCTTTCCCGGGACCCCATCTATCTCCATGCCAAATTTCATCTCAATCGGTCCAGCGATCACGCGCCACGCGCGTTCTAAGTTGTGTCGTGCTATACTCCATAGTCCGGTAATACTAGGTATGTAGAATACTGAGAATAGTGAGTTCGTACTTTCATAGAACCATTCACTCCCGACTCCGATTTTAAATAGAATTACAGAGTCCTGGTTCATTACGTCATTATTTAGGTAAACATGATTAATAACAATAATTATTCATTAATAAGATAATTTTTCATTGAAAAAATATCTTATTATAGTATTAAAACTCAATCGATACTGTAGAAAACCACTTAAAGTACCTAAGCTTTCATAATCTAGTAGGTAAGTCCAAATTCGGAACGAATGAATGATTTCTATTTTTAGGGTAGATGTAAAATCACGATAATCATTACGTATCACGACGCAATGTTGTGGGGCCTCATTATCACCTCTCAGTAATCATACTTAAGTTCACTATTGTTTACATAACAAGAGGAATTTTACAATTAGTACCTACAATCTGACATTTCGAAAACGCAGATCAATGAACTCTTACCTTTGAGGTCATTGACCTTTGGGATAAGTTAAATTAACTTACTAAGAAGTACTTAAGAAATAAGATCATCACTAATTTTAGTCGTCAAAATTTTGAAATTATTTTTTTTCATTATACCTACCATTATGTACTTAATCTAAATAGTTGATAACAATGAAAAGAATTTACGAGGCCAATTGAAGACATTAAAAAAAATACCTTCTTCAGTCCCGTATTTCCAGTCTCATGCGAAATAATGCAAAAATTTCAAGGAATGTGCGAAGTTCTTGAAGAAATTTAATAGCTCGAGTTTAATTTCATCTCTCATTAAACTAGTCTCGTAATGTACGTCTTAAAGATACTTTAAAACCGCGTAAAAAATAATGCGTAATAAAACACTGACGCACATAATAATAACAACAGGGTAGTTACCTCGAGCATCCAAGTGGTGACGACTTTCCTCATGAAGGGCTGAATGTCGATCTGTACGTGCTGGAAGTAGTCTGTGTGTAGAGCGTGGAACCGCTCCAGGGTAAGGAGGTTCAGGAGCAGTCGCGGGTCCCGGTCTAGCGCGCGGTCGGGTCCAGCCACGCACACGTCCACCCCGCTCGAGTTCCCTGAAGTCTGCATATTCTCTTCACACGACAATTCCATCACTGGCACACAACACTTGAGTTTTTTTTTTCTTTTTCGTAACTCGGTTGGACTTGGAACGCGCGGCCGCTATCGTGCGGCCCACTGTCAAGTTCAAGTCGGACTGAGCTGGGTCCGTCGGTATGCAGGGGTCCCCGAGCCCTAGGGGCGCTCCCGTGCCGGCTCGCGAGTTCCGATACTTGTAAATACGGGGAATTAAGCTGTGATAATGACAACAATTGTTGATCAATGATAACAGACGATACAAATATACAGTGGATCTGTAATTTTTTTTTCAGTTACTTGGTGTTAATCAGTGATAAATTGTGCGATTCCAATATTTAATATTAGTAGCTCAGGAAAAAATATTATTTATGCAATAAATAATAGAAATAATGTAATTTAATCTGTCTATACTAAAATAGTGGAGGTTGTCATTGTAGGGCTGTTTCATAAGTTTCAATCGTAGGTATAAATTGAGATCCAACGAGTGGTCCGAATCTATGGGTTTCTTTACCTAATATACAAGTTCAGTTCTCAATCTACCCGCGCTTCAAAAAAAAACTAAGAAGCGCAACAACTACTTACACTATGCTTATAACTTCCGCAAATTAATCAATTACATATATTAAAATCTATATGTATAATCGTAGCCGTAAATATATTCACTTCGTGCTGATAGTAGGTAAGCTACAAGCATGGACTTAATATTATTAATTCCATGGCTACAACTAAACGTTGGTATCAAAGATGTATCTTCATTTTATAAAATTGTATCTACTTGAGAAAAGGGCAATATGTAATTATTATTATTACGAACGTTCCTTTGAAATATTGAAGTTTTAATAAAATAAAACTTGCAGTGCCATTCGGGTACAACGTTGAGGGCCCTGCTGCTTTACAAGCTCGGGTCCTTTTTATTATACGTAGCTTTGCAAAGTTTTGAAGACAGCTTTTTAGGGTTCCGAAGTCCACAAGGAACCCTTATAGTTTCGCCATGTCCGTCCATCCGTCCGTCTGGCCGCACTATTGCTCGGAGATGCTTAGTTCTAGAAAGCTGTAATTTGGCATGAATATACATATTAGTTACGCTAACAAAGTGGTACAATATATATATTTTTTTTTTTATAGGGTACCTCCCCTACTCATAAACTGGGGATGTATTTTTTTTTCTTGCGTACCCCATGGTGCGGCATATCGTTGAATAGGTCTTCAAAAAATATTGTGGGTTTGTTAAAACCATTTTTTGATTCAGTGATGCGTTTGTGAAATATTAAGCTTTAAAGTGCTATTTTTTGTTAGAGTCACGTGTCCCCCCCCCCCCCTCTGCCAGGTAAACGGTGGTATTTGGATGGCTGAAAAAAATCACGGTTGTGGCATAGGTATATAACGTAGTTGAAAGGAAAACTATCACAGCTAAGTAGACTGTACAAACTTACGAGTAATAGTCGACCAACTTATTAAATGATTAAAATACCAATGATTTTTCTCGAGCGGCAGGGGCGTCGGGCGGGCACGTCATAGGTACCACAGGCTAGCTAGATGCTAATAAGTCTTATAAAGGTACTGTGGGCATCGTCAACTTCGGAACCCTATACTTTGCGCGTGACCCGACACGCACTTGGCTGTTTTTTTTATAATATCGTGTTTAAGTAGGTAAATAGGAGGTACTGTAGTTATATGTACCTAGTGTTATTTTAGAACACATCCGTAGAATAACAATCGAGAGTTGCCTGAAATCCCTTTTGCCCCCGAACGAGGCCCCTGTACCTACCATCCGTACATCAGTTCAGTAGTTCAGGAGATTAACTCTAACAAATATACAGACAGAAAGAAAGAAAGAGACATAAAAATTACCCTTTTAAGTAGGCTTCTGCCCGCGACTTCGTCCGCGTGGAATTCGGTAATAGAATTGCCGCGGGAACTACTTATGCATTTTTATGGGATAAAAAGTAGCCTATATGTTGACTTGACCAGCGTGTTATAATTATAAACTACCCCCATACCAAATTTTGTTGCAATCCGTCCTGTAGTTTTCGAGTTAAATCCGGACATACATACATACAAACATACAGACAATTTATCTAAAAATCGTTATTTTGTGTTCTATCGTTTATATAAGTAGTCCCCTCGACTACTATATAAACGATAGAAACGATAGAAATATAGTTACTTTTAATTTTCAAGTTTAAGGCACTAGTCCCACCGCGAGCGAGTAAGCGATGAGCTATCGGCTATAAAAACGATATATGTAGATCGATAATATTGATAGTTCACCGCTGGGCGAGTAACTATAAACATCGCCGTGTCTCTTTTATTTACACGGGAGTGCTTATCTTTTGTTCGTTTTTATAGCCGATAGCTCATCGCTTACTCGCTCGCGGTGGGACTAGTGCCTAAGTTAGTTTAAGTTTCAAGACTTATTATTACCTAGTATGTATATAGATATAGATAGATTACCTAGTATGGATATAATAGTTATAAGTATTCATGTAATAAATTACAAGCTAAAGCACGTGCTACCAATAACCAGTCCAGTTCAACTTTACGACGTAACAATTTTATTATTACAATAACAATTTCAAAACGAGGCATAAAATTTAAGTACAATCACGTTTTTAAATACACAAATACAATGACAATGGACAAAGAGGCGATTCGGGAGGGAGCTCCGAGGGCGGAGGGCAGCTGCACGCGCCGGCTGCGCACAATCCGGCCACACCTGATCTTAAAACACCGCTCATTATTGTAATTCCTTTCTCTTTCCAGATTTCTTTGTTAAACTCTTTGTGATCCAGTTACGAACGCGTGCGCGCTTGCCCTCTCTGAATTTTAATAGTAACTTATCTGACCACCTGCCTGCAATTTTACGACGACTTTTCATTCTACTCGCAGTCTTTCTTCGGCGGCCCTCGAGGCTTAAATTTCGAGCCATAGAACGGGATGTAAACAGAGAGGAACTTCCAATCTGTAAAGTATAGCATTCCAATAGTGCTTGCCAGGGAATAGCATACGATAGATCCGGTGAAGGCAGCCAGCTGATCCAACTGCTTCTTCCCAAAAGGGCCCATTTTTTATCGAGTTTTTCGTACAACGACTTGCAGTAAATATAGACGAGCAAACGGACAATCAATGTTAAAAGTGGCAATATAATCAGAAACTCATAAACACAGACTCGTTAAATTGTCAAAAAGTTACATTTGACAGGATCGATCAGAGGAAGGTCCTTGAAAAAAGTCAGTAGTACTTATAGTTACACTTATGTTTTATTTTAGGACCGATTAACGCATTCACTGCCACCGACGCATATATGCGTTTTGCTGACTTTCCCGCAGTGCCTTGAACGCAAATGTGCGTTGCAATGTTCCCTTAATGACAGACGTGGCACCTGGCGAAAGTTCGTAAAACAGAAGTGGCAGTGAATGCGTTAAATAACTTGCTTTGAATGACCGAGAACCCAGATGAAGGCCAGTGAAGGCAGTTTGTGGGGTGGTGACCACATAGGCATATCTACCTATTACCGCATTGGATGGGTTTCGTAAGTAAATGGAAAAAAGTCTCAGTAATTATTACTCACTAACTTCTTTTGAGTTCAGTTTGTTACTTTATTCATGAAATACAGTCAGCAGGAAAAACAGTAGGTAATAATAATTCAGCAGATTCATTGCGTTTGACCACTTGTTTGGAAGAGCGGTCAGCGGTCGTCATCGGAATCAACTCAATACGAGTGGCGCACATAACCATTCGTAAGTCTAGAAAAACTGCCTAAATACCTAGGTGTTGGCAGACAGACAGACTGACATACACTTTCGAAATTAAAATATTACCTAAGTAAGTGTATGGATGGACTCCACTTACGTATATATCTAGGGGATCTATATAAGGGAATTTCTCATCTATAATCATTAGACGTCATATCATTGCGGTGAACAGTTCAATCGTATGGGATCCGCGGGGAGGACTGTTCCCGCAGTTACCCATGCGCCCGCGCATGCGATAGTCAAATTAGGCCGACGCAGACCGACGCGACCACTAATTACGAAGTTATCAATTTGTCAACCCATTCCCATCTCGTACCTACCTCTTATCGAGTGAATAAATGTGGGATATCCGTACGTGGGTGAACGAACTTCTCAAAACAATTCAGATATAAGCAGGCAGACACGGTTTCTTATTTCTTTTTTATTGTTGTACCTAAACAGACAAACAGCATACTTGATACCCACCCACTCGCCGCCTAAACATGGGTGGGTAACACCAGGGAATTTGTTGCGGTTCATCTTCTCAAGTAATAATGGGTCTAGGCAGCCCTGGTATATTCTTATTTAACTATTGTCTTGTAAAAGTGTGGCCAATTTAGACAAAACAAGAATGAGATTTTAATACTCCCAATAAACCCAATCCATCACAACAGTATATTTACGTTCCACGGGCACCGGTTTCCTTTCATTAAGAGAGGGTTTGAGCTAGTCCCCACGGGTGCGAATTGGGGACTTTACACATGTCTTTCTAATTAATTCGCAATCATTCGCATATGCGTGCTGGTTTCCTTCACCGAAAACCTCAGCAGTTAATTTAAATTGTAATTTCGCACCAGAGGTGCAAGTCGTGTTTAAGCCCCCCACCCTCTGCATGAAAGCGGTAGATCAAACCACTACGGTATTTGATGCGGATTAAACCCAAGTGAAGGAAGGACGCCCATCCATTCGAAAATAAGACGTTTTTCGTCCTACATTTTTAACATCCTTTTTTATAGTATCTCAAACAATTTTACGTAAAGCTGTCAACTGTCAATTTGACAAATGACATATACTTCAGTGTTTGGTTGGGTGGATTATTTTATTTATGGTGTATGTAATTAATTATGTATGAACAGTTATTGTATCGTTACGAATAAATAGATAAACATCAAGCAAGAATATTAGAATCAAGAAGCATCTAAATTGTGGTTACATTATTCTCGACCATTTTTTAAATTCAACATTCACAAACGGTAAAACAGAACCAATAAGGAAATATCCTTTGAGCACTTCCAAACAAATTGCTTTACTTTCATATTTTTATTTAGAAGAGTTACCTAATAAGTTTGAAAGGGTAAACACGATGATGTCGGTTACATTTCATTGTGTCGTCGTATATTTACAGGTGGTCCAACAAGACAAATAACAAAAATGACGTCTGAAAAGGATCCGCTTATTCGCGAGAGGTCCGGATCCGTACGGGAAGTAGGCAACCATGCCATTTGGAGTCTATCGTCGTGTAAACCAGGTAACCACCATACATTGATCGGATCAGTGTAAGGTAATGGACCAACAGCAACACCTCTCATTTAATCTTAGGGGTAATCCCTAAAATACATACCGTCTACAAAAAAAATATGATTACAAGATTAAATATGTACCCTACCTGGAAAACGGCCCATTTTGAAATTTTGATAATGTAGATCTATTATCAAAATTTGAAAACTAATAGGCATGGGTAGCTGCTCCCCCTGGATCGTGGTCTTTCTATACAAAAAGCCCCGAAAAGAAATTGATCTGCCCCCCCTTGGATCTGAAGCTGAATATGTGCTTGCCCCCCCTCGGTGAGAAGCTGGGAACTCCCATACTAATAGGTTTCTGCCATTGAAAAATTTTACAAATCCAAAAACTTGAAATCTTACTTAATCTTGTCATTTCATGTTTTCTAGTTAACACTATACCCTGTTCGCGTTAAGAAAATAGTGACTCATCACCGACTGCCGGCCAAGCCACGCCCCCTAGCCAATTAGAACGCTAGAAATTAGTAAGGCGAGTTCACAGTGCTCAGTTGCAGTCAGACCTTCGAAGAGATCGGTTGTGTATTTTGCGTATTACTTGTTTAAAATTTTTGGAAAATGGATATCTCACCCATTAAAAAAAATAAAAGTGGATCAATTATACATAGCGTAGAGAGACGCGTAATTTACAATGTTTTTAAGTATTTCAAAAAGACTGATTTAAATGAGACTGTGGAGAGCATAGTAATTAAAACTGCAAGTGCATGCGGTGTGTCCGAAAATACTGTTTATAAAATTATCAAAGAGCAAAAAGAAACTAATATATTGAAATCACCAGTGAAAAAAAGAGCTCGACTATCCACGGTCGATAAATTAGATGAACTCGACAAATGTGCCATAAGGTAAATATTTAGTAGATGAGACTGCTAAAAAGAATGGCATTACAATTCTTCGTCTGCCGCCTTACCATTGTAAATTAAATCCGATCGAAATGGTGTGGGCCCAAATAAAAAATTATATTGCTGCGAATAATACTACATTCAAAATGAGTGACGTAAAAAAATTATTTTATGACGCAATCGCGTTAGTAGACGCCGATCGGTGGAAGAAATGCTGCGACCACGTGATACGCGAAGAAAATACCATGTGGAATTTGGATGACGTCATGGAATACGCAGAACAAAATTCATTTGTAATAAATGTAAGGGACGAATCTAGCGATAGTGATTAGCGATTTAAGTACTTAGTTTTAAGACAATTTTGTATTTTTATTTATTTTAGTATTAATTTTTTTACCATTTGTTGAAATGTGTTACTCTACTAATATAGCGTTTAAGTTGACATTAAAAAATACTAATATTAGTTTAAATTGACATTTTTAATTATTAATTATTAATGAATATTTTATAACATGTGTAAAATCACTGATATTTTATTATTTTTCTATTACACTTATTTAAGGATTTGAAAAAAATGTTTAATTTCTCTCCATTATGAATACGCCCTTACCCTGCAGTTGCACTGATGAGTCACTATTTTCTTAACGCGAACGGGGTATAAGTCAGATTAAAACATTTTCAGGCTTTGGGATTGATCAGCTAAGAGATGATTGCATGGATACATATTGGCAATCAGATGGCCAGTTGCCACACCTTGTTAACATCCAGTTCCAGAGAAAGACCATGGTATCCCATATCTACATCTACACTGACTACAAACTGGATGAAAGCTACACTCCAAGCAGGATATCTATAAGAGCGGGGACTCACTTTAATGATCTACAGGAGATTGAAGTTATCGAGTTGATTGAGCCAAGTGGTAATTAGTTTATTAATACATGAAGTATTATACCACAACTTATTCAGAAGAAATTATAATTAAAAAGTTATATTGGAAATTTGTGCTTTAAAGTGACATTTTTTTTTACAGGCTGGGAAATAATTCCAATCAAAGACATACACGACAGGCCAATAAGGACATTTATGATCCAGATAGCTGTTTTAAGCAACCACCAAAATGGACGAGACACACACATGAGGCAAATTAAAGTGCATTCACCATGTGAACCTACATCATTTGATTTTAATAAGTTTAGAAACTTTTCAACTGTAGAGTTCCAGCAGTATACCACAATTCGATAAATTATGAGCAATCATTTTTTACAATTATATTTACTTAAATGAATATAAATTTGTACATTACATATGGTTTTCAATATCATATCAGTCTGAATCTTCACTCTCTGCCTCCTTGAGCCAGTCAAAGAATTTAACCAAAGTGGCCTGAGTAGCAATGGGGCTTTCATTGTCTTGTAGATCCTTGTACCATTCTAACAATGAATCCTCATCAACAACATCTGCTCCATACAGCAGTTGTATAATTTGACCAGCTTTACCATTAAGCCATTCACATTTTAAACAACTTTCCTGAAATATAGAATTTCGCATTACTACACATGTTTCATTAGAAAACAACAAAAATTGGTATTTATATAAAGTCACACTAACCTCCACAGCTCTTAAGCAATCCATAATGGAAGACTTCGTTTTGATATAATTGGCCAACACTGGACGAAAATATTTGATGACATCCTTGATTGTTAGGACATTCTTAGATTCAGACAAAACGGGAATACTAAGGATAGCCCTCACCACAAAGAAATTTACTTCATGCAGCTGGATGTTGTATGCATATCTTGAAGAGTTTATTTCTAATATCAAGTAGTCACATTTCAACTTCTCTTCATAACCTCTAGCTAGACTGTCAACAACTTCTTGTAGGAAAACTGTAAACAAGACATTGCATTACAAAACAATACAAATACTATTTATTGAACACCACACAATAGAGAAAAAAATAAAGAACAGAAAAATGAATAATACATTAAGCTAATTACGAAATTAAATTAAGTAATTTGCTGAAACATACTGTTTGTATCATCTGGAATTGGTGAATCAGGTATAGTAGATTCCGCGCTGCTATCTGAAGAATAGCAAGATTCACTGTCACTCCATGTTTTCTCAAAGCCAATAGCCTCATCAGCTTCACTGCCTGTTGATTCATTTTCCCACTCTGTGCCACTTTCAGAAGTCGATTTTGTTTTTTTTTTCTCTGAAATATACATATGGAATTATTTATTTTCAAGTCACAAGGACTAATGTTTATATACATAAGAAAATCTCTTGATAAGCTTTTGAAATCTTACCATTAATATCTCCCCGACTTTCCATCACAGCTCCCTTTAGTTTAGATCCTGGAGCCACTGTTACATTTGATGCAAGAATGGTTCCATTTTCTAGTTCTGAATCCTTCTCCACTATGCATTTATCATCAACAAAACTGTTGATAATTTTGCAATTGTCCTTAATTACAACATCATTCATTATGTGACTTCCCATAATAGTCACATTATTACCAATAACACAGTTACTACCAATGACAGATTTAGAAATAACAGAATTGTCACTGATATTAGTATTTGCTCCTATTAAAACATCTTCGATGAGTGAACATGATCTGAAATTAATCACTACAAATTAAAACTGTGGGCTACAGTTATAATTTTAATATAGCACACATTTTATGTGTGTCTTACCTACTCAAAGTTGATGTTTTATTACAAAAGTTGTGATTTCCCATAAATTCATATTTGTCTTGATAAAGTGACCCAGTTTCAATGGACAAAGGCACTGCCCAGTGATGGATTATATCCCGGCTGGAAGAATGATCAGAATTGAATTAAAACCTTGGTACTTAAAAAAGCATAAAATATTCTTGTAAACCCACTCCAGAACACTGTAAGTGAGCAAGTAAAAATTCCCTTAGAAGCAATTTAAACCACAAAATTTACACCACACCAAAACCCAACTAGCCAGATTATCTTACCTGATAGTTTTGTATGTTCTCCAATTGCTAACAGTTGCACCATATTGGCTATCTTTCAATAGAGTGTAGTACAATGAACTAGCTAATATTTCTTCATTTATTAGTATGCCATTGATGAAGTCATCCCTTGTTTGGAAATCAAAATTGTCAGAGAACAGTGGAGGTACAGATGGAGAGCACAATGCAATGTTGGCATCCACAAGGTTGTGGTGTAATTTCACCTCTCCATGATTGAGAACACTTTCCTTAAAAAAGAAGAAACAATATTACTCTCCACTCCTAAGTAAATAAATATATCAAAAATTAACAAACATGCATATTGAATATGATAATTAATACTCTATACTGGGCTAATGTTTAATTGGTTTAATTCATATAACTTTTATCTTACCAAAGGCAATATGATTGTTTTGTCCTTTGATTTGGGTTTGTACTTTTTGTGAATGAGCACTTTGTGTGTGTTTGCATCGGCAGCCAGGAAAATAGATTTGTCAGTGCTGATGAGGGGATGTTCCCAAGATACGACTTTGTAAACCAATGTCATTGCAGCACCTTTATCTTTTTTGGATAAATTTCTGCAAAATACATATTTAATTTAAGTATAGTCAATTGTAAACTCTTACATGATCTTGATTGAAAAAAAATAAAATAAATCTTGCTTACTTATGCTGTTCTAACATGGATGCATAAGGTATATTAGAGATGCTGTTGACGGCAGTCAGAACGAAATAACCTCTGATGAGGCCGGCCGCATCAATTTCTCTCATTACATCTCCCATGGTTTCACAAGTATCTGACATCAACACTTGTGCATCCATTGAAAGACTCCATGGTGCCTTCTCCGCTTTCGATTTTCTGGAAAATAATTTTAATGAAGTGTTATAGGAAATAATAACAAGAAGAAAATATTGCTTACACTGTTTTACTATGTACTGACCTCAAATGTTCTTTGATTTTAACCCCATCATTGCAACAAAACAAAATGGTTTCGTCTACTCCGCCTAGAGCCAGCGATTCCAAAACATAATTAACGAGAGGCACACCGGCAACTGTAAATAATCCCTGGAAAGTAAAGGACATATTAAATAACGTTAAAAGGGGTGATGAAACAATGTCAGCGGATAAGAAATAAAGTACACTCACCATAGGTTTATTGTTCGTGACAGGCTCAAAATTACTATTAAATGTGTCCATCACCACCACCGCCTGGATGGCGTTCTCCTTCTCCATTGTTAGGTTTTAATTACTCGTACTGTACTTATCTTATTAGAAATTTTTAGGTTAGGTTAGGAGAGAGAACTCGCTAAAATAATACGTCCAGTTATTCAATATACTCTATGAATACGTCACATAGCAATAGCATAGCATCTGTGCTGTCACTATGACGCTTATGACAGATTCGATATCGGCTGCGTTCCGAAACACGCTCAGAGCGCTCACAGCACCTTGCATCTCTTTTCCTCTTGAAAGTCGAGTCCTAAGAGGAAAAAGGATGCAAGGTGCTGTGGGCGCTCTAAGCATGATTCGGAACGCAGCCATCGAGAAAAGTCAGCAAAATTATTCAAGACATTGTCTTATACCTCCTGTTTGAGTTTGGTTTTTAAAATATTCTTTTGGTTTAATTTCTCAAATTATGAAAATTGTAAAATGTATGATTACCTACTAAAAATAACTAAAATATTAACGGCAACGTTCATAATCTTTAGTATAAAAAAATGATCTATGTCCAACAGAACATCAGGTTTACACGATGTCTCCATATAAAGTATCAGTTGGATACTTTTGAGGTACCTGACTGATCATGGTTGATGGTTCTCCCCCTTTTCTCCCCTCATGCAATTTTTCAATGAATTTATGAAGATATAAAGCATCATTGATTACTTCAACTTTATTATTTCATAGATGCGAGCTACTTCCCCAGCCTACCTATATAGAGGTACCTCATCATCATTGTTTCTCCTAGACACAGTTTCGTGACAAACTTGGTTTCTATTAGGCTGTCAAAACAGTACGTACTCTTCGATAGGGTGACAAGCAGGCAATAATTATTCGAATGCATTTCAAGTTTACTAAAGCTGAAGTGTTTGTTAGTTGTTCTGTTTCCTAGGAGTTATCGATCTAGATACATACTCAAGTAAGTAGTCTTGTTTCTGGAATGATATTTACTTACCTTCTTGGTTTTAGATTGTACGTAATGTCCCACGGCATTCTACAATAATATTTTAGAAAAACTAATGTTTTAAACATGGAATACGATCTATCACGAATAGATTACACGATATGTGGGATCACATATCCTGATACATTGAAAGTTCTTCCTGCACCTGGTCCTAAAATGCAACAAAAGGTTAGTTAACTCTAGTACTCCATGGAAATTGTAATTAAGAAAAGAAAGGCCATCTGTTAGAATTTGTTGCGGCGCTTCTTCTCAATCAATGTCTACGAAGCACTGGCTATATTCGTATCTGATCTGACGTATAAAATACCTTATGTTGCTTATTTGCTATAATAAATAACTGAATCTTGAATCCATGAATAGCCACATTTATGTGTTACAGTTTGTTATTGGTGATAAAAACGGAGTTCTGCAGTGTTTAAGTATTAAGGATGAAGAACCAGTTGTTCAGTTTAAAACTTTGCCAGGGAAACCGATTACTGCCGTCCAGCTCGCCACCAACGATGGTAAGTTCGTGTTCTTGTGCTTTCATTTATGAAATAAAAAGTTACTAAAAATACGAAGTTATGAAGTCATTTTCTTTCACTAAGTACCTACCTAAAAAGAAAAGTTTAAAATATTACCAGTTTTCTGTCACATAAGTACTCGAAGGAACAACGTATTTTAATGATTAACAATACTGCTCCCAACTAGCAAGAATATTTAATCAACTTGCTTCATCATAATGTCTTTCAATTATACCATATCTACTCTTTTCTTTAATACTCAGGAACGCAAGCAGACAAAGTTTTTGCAGCTTCAGGCAATGAAGTCAAAGGATACACGAGGAAAGGCAAGGTGTTCCTTTCGATCGAGACGTCGCTATCGGAGACAATTACATCCATGTATGATGTTATTACTATATTGTAATTATAATCATCTAATCTAAGTAAAAATTTACAGTGGTTATTGTAAAAATCATTGCAGATCCATCTTGGGAGGCGATTTGATATTATGCGGTGGCCGCACCGTGAGCCACTACAGGGATTTAAGGGAGTTCCATTCATACACATGTGACGACCGGGTGTTAGACATCGCTGCCTTTGCTACTCCAAACGTTAGAACATTTATTACTTACATATTTGGATTTTGATTTTGCCTTCACTACTTTAAATGTTGGATCGACTATATACTTACCTAAGACCTAAGTACTTATCGCCGCAGCTAGTTACCAGCAACTGTGTGTTCCTAATTTTATATAGGTACCTCCTAGTACGTACCTAGTACCATAGTCATCAATACGATAGGTAATGACAAGGTAAAGTGCATGAGTTGCTGTAATCTGGGACTACCGCTACAAACAATTTTTCGATTCCGCTTGACCACCTGTGGGTAGCTATATCTTTTATTAAATGGTTTCATAGAACTCGCGCGTGCGACTCCTTGTGCTGATCGCCAACAAAGGGGCTGTAATGCTGGAGAACGGTCAATTTGCTGCCAGAGCAGTTGTGGCATCTGGGCCCACCCGACTTACAGTACCGCCGCCATTGCATGCTTCCGATATCTACGCTTTCTACGGCGCTGGCGATGGCTCGATTGGGCTTTTAGGCTACGAAGAGTAAGATACTTCTTGATGTATCTCTTAATGATACAGGAGATGATGGGACAATAGTTTATCTAACCTATTTCCAGGTCAATGTTGACAAACAAATGTCTGGTGGAAGGAAAGGGATTGGGTTCAGTCATGTGCGTCGGTTGGTATTTCTCCAACGGGACGGCACACCTTGCTATTGGGCGTCATGACGGATCAGTGCAGCTGTACCTAATTGACTTGGAAAACCTGGCCGATAAACCACGTTTGAAGTATACTTATGTGAGTTTCTTCGACTAAATAATGCTGCATTATACTTAATGTATATTAATCATCGAAATATTGCAACTAAATTCCATAGTTTTCAGGAGAGCCCGTAACGTCTGTATGTGGTGGTTGCGTAGGCATAGAGGAAGACGAACTACTGGTGGCCACGTTTTCGGGGAGAGTCTTTGCACTTCGATCACGCCGTTTCGTCGCAGCGGCGTCTGGTAGTCTAACCAATGCATCACAAGAAGTCATAAGCACAAGAAGGAGTAAATTAGAGTATGCTTTACCTGCTAAGTGTACTTGCTCTACCTAAGCTATGTTACAATTTCATTTTATGTTATTATTTCTGTATCACTAGGGCTGAAGTCGCCCGCTTGGAGAAGCAAGCAGCTAATGAGCGAGATAAATATCAAAAGAGTACACGGTCTCTGCAAGGAGGTGTATCTGCGCCGCCATTATTAGACGTACAATATGAGGTAATCGTACTCGTATAGTAAATAACTTCACTAAGAATACAATCAAATAATCCATATCATCACATTTCGAAAAATTCAGTTACTGGGAGCATCTCAGGATGTATGGCAAGAAACTCGAATTATGGCTCCCGTGGCATTAGATATGCTGTTCATATACTGTAACCGAAAGCTAAACATGCAGACAGACAGTGCAGCTGTTCTAAGTATATGCGAGTCACAGGTAACAACTTGAAGCATATTCTCGTTTTGTCCCTAGTTCCCTCTGCAAAATGAGAATATATAGAGTATCTTCATTTCTCTTATTCGTTTAGGGATCATCATCAGATTTTCTTGCAACAGTGAGATGCCAAACAGGAACAAGGAGGTTATGGGTCCGAATGCGCTCCTCACCCGAAACACGGGTGTTTATGGAAAGCACCAGGGTGATGATTTATGTATTACCGGCCGGAGCTCCGAGAGTTGCTCGTCTCATAACGCTTCGCTTGCCGGCGCTTCCTTACTACTCACAACACGAAAATCCAGATTCAGAGAATGAGAGTAGGTAATGTAGAGGCTTATTCAAATTCAATTCAACCGCCATTTTTAGTTTTCTCGAGGCCCAGGGCAATCCATTGATCTTTTGATTTTAGGGTATGGTGCGAATTACGCGTGTCGGGTAGTTTCTCAGTAGCAGAGATGATCTCATGGCTGTCGGAAGCATTACCAGGAGAGCTCCCGAGGCCAGCCTCATCTGTAGTTATTGCACGCTCCCACACTCTCCTTAAAACAATACTAATTTGTCGCTTGCAGTAAGTTGTATGCCCTTAATGAGAGTGCATGCCCAGAATATTTAAGAAGATCCTTATTCAAAAATGTTTAAAGACATCACCTAATTGATCTTTTGCAGACGCGGACAAGCTACATTCAAATCAGATAATATCTCTACAATATCTGTTATAAGACATGTCGTTTCTAATTGTTCTGTGGAGAAGAGCATTCGATTGGAATCACATTGTGGTATGTAAACTCATAGAACAATTCGTACTTAGTAACCACAGTTATTTAATTTCTTTCATCTTTGAATTCTCCAACAGATGTTCCAGACAAAGCTTGCATCAAATCATTCATGAAGTTAGAGCAGCATTTCAAGCAAGAATATCACAAACATAAGGACTCAATTCTGAAAAAAGCTTTGAAGTAAGTTCAAAGTGGATTTTCACTGTGCCACTACTTTTATGGTTTTCTGCTTTGCATTTTTAGTTTTAACTGATTGCTACTGTGTTTCAGTGCTCTGGATTTGGAGAGAAATATAATGGATGATAATGAACCAGTGTTATGCGATGATTACATGCGCGTTTGGAAATTAGCAATCGATGATGACTTAGAACCTCACTTTGGTATTTTAACTGGTTGGTTAAATATTAAAATTTCCTTAAATATTTACATTAATACATTAAACATGCCTAGTTTGTGCTTATGAATATTTTACAGATACTGTGATACAATGGTATTTAGACTGGAAGGCACTAACCTTGCATGTTGGTGATCAAGCAAAGGAGAAGATGAAGTTACATGATGCTCTACATCAATGTGATCTGGATGGCATATATCAAATTCTCTCCAAGGCACCAAGCTCACCTGAAGATCCATTATATACTAAACAATAATAATCTTCGAGAAATGTAACTTGGCTTTTAATGTAATGTTCCATTTATCACTTCTTCATAGACTTAAACTTGTATGGATATGTTAAAGCAAGTTGTAAATCATAGTTCCACAATGCATGTTCATTATTACAGATCCTCGTAAGTTCAGTCAAATGACCACCCAATTTGTTAATGGCATTCATCTGATCTTCCATGAAAACTGAAGTAACAAAATCAGCACAGTGGTAATCTTTGGCATTTTCTGCTGTCCTAATTAGTTTTTCTAATAGCTGTAACCATAAAGGAAAATACATTGTCCATCCTCAGTCATTGTCATCCAAGTATTTGTAAAATTCCTTAAAGTGACGTAAATACATTAACCCTTTGTATGGCATGCATGTCCCAGATCAATCCTAAAATATTGAAATGCATTCTGTATATTTCTTTTCATGCTTTTCTATAGTACTATCAAAGAGGCTTAATACTCGCCCCAATTTCTGTGCTATGGCATACAAAAGGTAAAAAAGGAAAATTACCTTAGTCACATTATGTTCTAAATCAAGAGCTTGTTTGAAAGCATCAACTAGAGTAATTTTGGGTTGTGGTGAAGGTGCACACAACTCTTTTATCAATGGGAATCCTCCTCTGCACAGTTGGTAGTGTATAAACTCCTCCCCATGCTGCAGTTCTTCGTGGTACATTCTCATGAAGTAGCCCCCGGCACCAGATCTTGAAATACTGGGGTGTAAGAGCGCTGTGGCTATATTCAAGTAGCTCTGAGCGGCCTGCTGTTCTGCCTGAATCTGTTCATTAATAGCAGCTTCCACTTCAGCACTATACCCATATTTGTAATATGATCTACTTTGAAATGGAACTTTTAATATGTACTTGTAAATCATATTTGGAATGCATGCCATTTCACTCACAGAAATACATATATAGAGACAATTTCTTACTAATGAATGAGTAAAAATTTTAGTTAAACTGATAATTTTGTAAATATGAACCAAATAAATATCCTGTCAATGTCAGTGTATTAAAGACAAATCTTGTCAAATTAATGAAGCCCAATAGATCATGGGTTACCCATCACATTATTCATTAGGTAAACAAAATTAAGAGGTAAGTATAATGTAGGTAGTAAACAAAATATACTTCATTTAAACATATATTCACTAACTATTCATAAAAAAGTACTATACTAAACCTATTTCACTAAATACTTCATTATTTTTGGAAGGGATAATAGTCAAGGCCAGAGTTGTATTTGAATTTGTAAGTGAACCGGTTTACTTGTGTTTTTCCGACTCGGATCATCTTCTGCACCTCGTCACGGTACGCAGGCGGCAGCAGCTCGTCCTCCAGCGTGCAGGGAGTGACATCGGCTTCCTGCACTTTAAATACACGCTGCCTCACAATATCCACATCTCTGCTGTATTCTTCTTTTAAGTCGGCCACTGTTTGAGTCGCTGTATCAATTTTGAACACGAAGTAATTCGCTTCTCGATGAACTAAACCGTGAGCGCTGGTTTTGTATGGCATAGCTCGAAAGCCCAAGTTTTCGATGTTGCGTATGATTCCTCCACGATTAAATATGGCATGTGATACACGTTTCAGCACCGTTTTGAGTTCAGGTTTTGGCATTGCTCGTAACATCAATGCTAACTCGTAGCTAGGCATTTTTATTATATTTATATGATATAAAAAAAAACTTTAATTCGTGACAATAATTGCTTGGAGAATCTTTTTTGGGCTGGTTGGTTGGTTCGTTTGGCATTTGTGAATTTGTGGCAGATATTCATGAATGTCAAAATTAATTGATTAGCTTCTTGTGTTTTTGCCACCACCGATCCTGTGAGTAGTGTGGTACATACATAGCCTACTAACCATGGACAATTTTATTTACATCTGGTAACATTAATCGTACCGTCATGGCCGTGGAAGAGCTTGCTGCTTTACAGTTTTCCTAAAATTGTAGCATTTGTTTTTACTTTCATGATGAAATCGTTTTCTAAGTTTGTGTCTGATTATTGCAAAACTTGGGACAAGTCAGGAAAAGAACAATTGTACGTATGGCTTCCTATTTCGTCTCAGATTCACAATGTTTGTGTAAATTTGCACCGCATGTCGCAAAAACAGTAACCTTTGTTTATTGATAATGCTTTCGACGTTAAAAATTATTACAGGATAATAGCATTGTCAATTGTGCACTAAAATCACCATATCTAGATGTGTCCAGCAATGTAACCTGAAATAATTTTCACTTTGTGACTGCATTCAACAGTTATTATTTTTTGGTTGAATCTTTACATATTTAGATTTAAATTTGTTCAGTTAGCTGTAGATTTTTTTGGTATCTTGGTAGTCTCCGTCAAAAACTAGAAATTAAAGAAAAAAATATTTGAATGCATATGTCTGTCATATGTGTATCAAATTTTTTTTCACTTGCAAAAAAATTATGGCTTTTCAAATTCAATACTATATTCAGCAAATTGGCCCCACATGTGCACTTGTACACGTCAGAGAATGAAATGAAACTACCAGCGCTTGCCAGCCCTTTGCTGAGAACAAGAAAGCCAAACAAAATCGGCAGAAACCTTTTTTAAAAATGGTTTAATTTCAAAACTCACTTCGTCAATTTATAACCTATTTTCAGCATTAAAACTGTGACACAATCTATCAAAGATGAAGAAAAAAGTCCATTGCTATCAAAATCTGGGAAACTGTCAGGGTTGTCTCAAAACATATATGACCTTTTACTAAGTGGGCTGCGTGCGGCTCTGAAAAAAGATGCAGTGCTTTCAGCACTCCGGGATATATGTGTAAGTATATGTAAATATAACTTGAAGATAATAATAATGTTAACTAAACTTCCGAAGAGAGAAGATATTATAAAAGTAGCAGGGCCCAACTGGGTTTGGAGGGCCCAAGACAGAGAATTACAGACTCTGGAAGAGGCCTTTACCGATGAGGGTTCTGGTGCAAAGGAGGATTAATTATAAACTTTTATATGCATGATAGTAAGTAAGCAAACCAGAAATTAAAGGCTTTTTTATTTTAATTTTATTTTATTAACTAAACTTCCAACTGATTGCACTTCGAGCCTGTTCTGATGAGGTGTCAAGAAGGGGACAACGCGATGCTCTAGAGCGAGAGGAGTAACACTCTGAACAGGGTCTTAGCTTTATTGTATCTGTCATAATAATTCATTTTACAGGCATTACATGCAGACATTCCATCAATCATACTGGATGTTGTCTGTGTGTTGGATGCTGAGACCTGTTCTGATGTCCAGAGTGAGGAAAGAGCAAACTTCTGCTACATTGTCAGAGAACTGGAGTCTTTCATTTCGGAAAAGTTGTTGAAGGAAAGATTAGAAATTGACACTTTACAAGATGTTGGTACATTGAAGAATAAAAACTTTTACACCAAATTTATCAAAATCAAGACAAAGTTATAGTAAGTACTTTTTATTAGTCTTGCTTGCATGTTAATAGTAAAAAACATTTGCAGAAGAATAAGACAAGGCATGATATAAATGGAAGAAGACATATTGATAAAAGAACTTTTATATAAGTACTGAACTGATATATTAAAAAATGTGTAATCTGCAATGCAATTGATCCTTTTAACATTGTAATTTTTATTTAATAATATAACTTACTAATCGCTGTTATAAAATAAATAAAACTAAAGCCTGTTTATTCCACAACCACATTATAACTAAATTACATTTTAAGACTTAATACTAGGTTTTTCACTGTTACTTATTTAAAATGATTCTTTTTTCCTCAGTTACAAACAACGTAAATTTAACTTATTCAGAGAAGAGAGTGAGGGTTATGCTAAATTAATTGTGGAACTAAATCAAGAAGTAACTGAAGAAACAGAATGGAAGACTTTACTAGAGATAATTCAATCCCTTATAGGTATGTAATGATGAAATTCAATTCAATATTAATTTATTTCAGGAATGTTGGTAATTTACTAACAAAACATTTTTTTTTCAGGTTGCTTCAATCTAGACCCAAACAGAGTATTAGATATAATATTGGAGTCTTTCGAGGCTCGGCCTCACCTAGATAAACTTTTCATTTCCCTTATAAAAAATTACATGGGTGATCCACAAGTGATTTCAGAAGTTTTAGGCTTCAAGCTTGGGAATATGGAGGTGTTGGATAAGTATGAAGAACCACCTCCCTTGATGACAGTCATAGCATTGTTATTACAGCATCAAGTCATATCCCTGGACAACATATATCCCTGGGTTGGTATTCATTCATCATGATGTTTAATTATTATAAACTTATTCTCAAATATTCTAACTTGTAAGTTTTGTCTGTGCAGTTACGGCCTGATGATACAATAATTGCTAAGGAAGCTGACAAGGAATTTAAAGCAGTACAGGATTACATTCGTAAAATAAATATAGTATCCACCAAGGGTCCACAAGCCAATGCACCTACTGAATTTATTGAAGAAAAGGCTGATCCTCAGGTAAATCATCACAGCTACATCACATCCATTAATTAATGTGATTTGTGTTTTTTTTTCAGTTGATTTTGTTGTTTCAATTGTATTCAATTACATACCTAATGTCTTATATGGAATGGGAATGTGCTAACTTGCTAGTAAGGTTTAGTTTATATTAAAAGTCTATATTAGACTATCAAGCCTGGGTTGCATCGGAAAGTAAATGTACGTTGAATTTTACGTGATCTGTCGTTCCTCTCAGAAACATCATTTTCTCCAAAGTAGAATCTGCATTATCTACAGATGGTATTTGCCAAAAGGACAAGTGGATTTGATTTACATTAAGGCCGAGTAACCTAAGGAGGCCCAATAATGTGGTAAAAAACACAATGATAGTGGAATCTGAGAAACTAGGCTGGTATGATCTAGCGTTCAAAACTGAAATTCCGGCACTGAAGGCAAAACATTAGACATGCAAGACTCAATTACTGTACACATTTCATTTTCTGTCTAGAGTTGTAATAGCTCTATAATATTTTCAGGAATACTGGAGCAACCAGAAGCTGGTGCTAAGTGAAGCCTTATTGAAAGTGACGGCGTGGCGGGAGTTCGCGGCGCTCTCGGCACGCCTGCCGGGCGTCGGCATAGCGGAGCGCCCTGCCCTAGCCCTCTGTGCCATGTTGCATGCGCTTGTGGAGCCACTTTATAGGAAGTAAGTTTCAAGTACCCGCTAAAATTATATCGATGTTGACGATGTTCAATAGTACTATCGAAAAGTATGAAAAAGATTAAAAGAAGTACGTCAACATTTTGGGACAAATCGGGACACTGCATACAAAGGTTTAATAATCCACCTACTTATTCATATGAATCTCCAACATGGATTTTTTTCATGCGATAAGTACATGGTTCACTTTTTTTACTATCTTATCTCATAATGTTAGCTCTTGCAAATTGTATTTTAATTTGTCTAAGCAAACAACAATAATTAGTACTTGATGGTCATAGACATTTTTAGAGAAAATGTATGTTTTTTTTTTCAGACACTGCAGAGTTGCTCCAAAAATAATGGGCAAACCTATCCCACCTCTAACTTCCCCACTGGCCCCACCGGCATGCAAAACATTTGAGGACGTTAAGGAAACTGTGATTCCTGCTCTAGTTATACTGGGGCCTTCCCTTCATTATGACCCCATTTTAATGTATAAGGTGAGTACTATGTTTGCTAGTGGTAGGACCTGGTGCTAGGTCCGTCCGGGGAGGTACCACCGTCTTTCCCCGCTAACCTGCCGCCAAATAGCAGTGCTCGCACTGTTGTGTTCCAGTAGGGGGCAGCCGGTGAAATTTCTGGCACAGAGGCATTCCGTCTTAGGCCTCAGGGTAGGCAATGCATTAGAGATCTTATGGTTCAAAGGATTTGGTGTCCATGGGCTGCAGTTACCACTTTTACCATCAGGTGGGCTGTGCGCTCGTTTGCCTATATCATCTGCATGAAAAAAAAGCCTTTTACACTCTGTTCACTTGACATTCGGCTTACTTTGTGTGCGCCTTCACGCGCTAAATTGCAAAAACCTTGTAGTGAAAGAGGTCTGTGCTCACCAGTGGTGACACATAAAGAGGCTGTTTATGTTGGTATCATACACATTTGTTCTATGTATTTTATGTAAGCATGTCATAATGCTTAGGTGATACGTATCCTGCGGACGTCGCGTTCGTTGCAAGAAGATCCGTTGCACCACGAGGCGCTTACAGTTCTCGACGCTGCCATCCTACCTGCTCTCACCCTCATGGAAGGCAATTGCTGTATGGCGGAGGAAGTGTACACTTTACTCAAGCTTTATCCATATCAATGCAGGTACTTGCATTTAACCTATTTATTTATTTTGTAGTTAAGGCTTTCATCAAAATTTTGTATATTAAAATATCTTCGTTTATTATTTACCAGATACTGCTTGTATGCCCGTTGGAAGAATGAGTCCGGAGAGCGGATACCAGCTCTAATGCGTGTTCGTGGCAACTCTCTGCAAAGAATCAAACACATAATGAAGCGGGTGTCCAAAGAAAATATAAAGCCGCAAGGACGTCTTATAGGAAAGCTATCGCACGCAGCACCACAATTCCTTTTCGATTATATGCTGCTACAGGTAAAGAATTGGTAACTTATTCTTCGGCAACAGCTGTCAATGTTGGCAGTCAATAAAGCGCTTCAAGGAAAATAATGCGAACTGCAAATGGTTCTTATTAACAACTGTATATTTTTAATAAGATCATCACAAATCGTGGTGATACTTTTAGATGGTAATGTACAGTCTACCTACCACGGGATCGTCCTAATACAACGCGACTACGCTATCATCGCAAGTTCGCGCGAATTTGACTAGCGCGAACGCGCCTTCATATATATTGAACTATAATAGGTGTCCTAATTGACATTCGCGTAATCGCCACCACGCGCCAGCAACCACGCGATGGTCGTATCGCTTACTCGCGCGATAATCACGCTGTCGCGTTGTATTTAGGCGATGCCTTAATCAAATAAAGAGATATTTACTTCTAGACAATACAGTGGAATTTTTAATAACTTTTACATCAGCCTTGGCAGTAAAATGGGATTTTCTGCCCTCTACGCGGAGAGTCTCACTTCTTGGCCAAGGCAAGACGTTAAACTTTTGACAAACCACTGGCGGTAATTCGTAAAGCCCCAGATCGCATATTTATGGCACTCACCTTCGGGTCACAGAAACCTGCGATCTGGGACATTTACGAATTCACCACCTTAGGTCTG
>OZ020273.1:9499819-9533685 GCA_963971205.1 Aethes cnicana | reverse complement strand
CGATCCGGTTGACGGGAAGACAGAGCAGAGGTTTGTGGCACCTTGAGATTCGTAGATATACCCGCCGTGGCTCCAGGCGTTGGCCGCCTTCGCCAGCGCCGCCTTTAAGAGGGTTTACTCCGAAAGTTGGCAACGTCGCAAATAGCTGTCAAATATTTCGCTGTTTTCATTAATTTCTGAATATTACTGAATGAAAACATAAATTATCGCTCTATGCTTGAATAAAACATTAAGTGTGAATTGCAACAATTATCATAGGAACACGATCATAGGATCATAGGAATTTTGAAAACTTTCCATCGCATTTTCCATGCATTTTAATGTAATCTTATCATTTGAATGCCTAACCAACAAGTAGGGTTCCGTACAACTGAGCGTCTCTATGTGATCCCTATTCACAGTTGGTGAAAAAAAAAACAATTTAATCACAACACTAAGTACCTTATGACCCTATCAGGCAGGGTCCAAGCCGAACAAGATTTTATTGGAAGATAGTAGAAAAATCACATATCGGAATTGGGAATCATCGTCTGTATAGAATTCATTAATTCATCATAACTATGTACTATTATTTTTAAACTAAACATACTTCTTTAGTTTACCCGCCAGCGACATCGATTAGGTCATTAGAAAAAAAAACGCTGGCAACATGGACCATTCATACCAAGGACTTGAATGAATGTACAAAAAATATTCGAAATTTGAATTAGACATTTGTACTATTCGTTATAACTATGGAACATATAGATACCTAATTTCGCCAGTGTAGTAAGGTGCTCTTGTGGCTTATTCGTGAGAGATGTGGAAACTCAATCGAGTGACCGTGGGTTCAAACCCCAAACTCGCCACACTTTTTTTCTTGTTTTTTTATACTGAGTTTTTTTCAGTTTTTTTATTTTTTAATTGTTTTAGAGTCAGAAATACTATTCTTATTTTATTGTATTAATGTATGTAAGAGGGAGAAGTTCGAAAAACTGCGTAACTTTCCCGTGTGGATTTTCCGCATTGGGAATAAATTTATTGACTGTTTCAGTATTTGTTGTTATGGAGCATTGTTCCAACCATATTTTGGTGAAAATTTCAAGTATCCTATAACGATTTATTAGATAGAGCGCTTGAAATGAGACGAAGAAAAAAACAGTTACTTGTATGAAGACCCCAATTTATATAGATATATTTTAACTTTTTAGTATTTGTTGTGATAGCGGCCACAGAAACACGCATTCTGTGAAAATTTCAAATCTCTACCTATTTCCGTTGAAGAGATAGAGCCCTGTGACAGACAGACGGACGGACGGATGGACGGACATCGGAGGCATATTAATAGGGTTCCGTTTTTCACCCTTTGGGTACGGAACCCTAAAAACCCGACGTACTAGCGATGTGCCACCTAACCGCTGGGCCACGACTTTGCGCGACAGCGGCGAGCGTTTTACGGACACTGCGTGATCGTGACGCCCGCCCGCCGCGCAGCGGTTAGCAACCGTCGCGCGCAATATGTCACTAAAACGCCCGCAGCCAGCTTACTTCTCCCGCTACAAAGTGGACGGGCGTAGATATCTCGCGGTTACACAGTGCAAGCGAAAGATTTTGTAACCGTGCGAACGTCAATACATGTGTTTGTACTTGAAAATTAGTGGTTCCAAATACTTGTCTCGCATCATGAATATTGAACTCATCAGCTACAGTTTGCTTCTAATCGGCTGAAAGCTCAACAGAGATTTGTCGCCATTTTCCAGGTTTACGCGGGCCGTTCCTTTGCCATTATCATCTATATATAGGCGAAATTTATGTGTCTATACATGGTCTATACGGATGGTTCAGGATATTTAGAGTCAGCTATTGACAATCTCTTGTGTAAAAATAACGATTCTATGCCTGGATAACCACACTAAAATAGGCTTTTGTAGATCATGTAATTTTAGTACTCTGTAATTCTGGCAAACACACAGACTTGTTCTGACCTCACATTACGACTCTTGATTTTTTTTTCTATTTCTTACAGCCAAGATCTGCTCATTCTCAAAGAGATAGTCCAAAAGATGGCTGGCATTGAAGCAGCAGAAGAGATGACCCCCGAACAATTGGATGCCATGGCGGGTGGCGAATTATTGAAAGGAGAGGTAAATTATATTCACAATTAAATACAACATTACCAAAAACCTTTCACAAGATAAAGTATACCTATTATTCCTTTTTGCAGGCTGGATACTTCTCTCAAGTTCGTAACACTAGGAGATCGTCTGCTCGGCTAAAAGAAGCTATAGTTGGAAATAATTTGGACATCGCTTTGTGCATATTGTCCGCGCAACAACGCCACTGCTGTGTTTGGAAAGGTAACGTTACTGATTAACTATTTATGTAAAGAATACAGGCAGGCCGCATTCACTCACTTCCTTTGAAATGTCAAAATACCTATGGATTGTTATCTATGGAACACTAGCTTGAACTTGAATGCTAGAGTTGCCCATGATACAATAATATACTTCGCCAGGTATGGCAGTCCGGTATTCTGTAGTAGTGTGGGTGTCACCCTAACGTCATTCGCACTGCTGTGTGTATTAAAATGCAAGTGGTGTATTAAAATAATCCCCAACCCCCAATTATCCTGTGAGTGTTTAATTAAATTATTACGTTCATTTGTTTTTAACTTGTCCCATTTTGTCTGCTTAAACAAGTAAATGACAATTGTAATGCGGAAATAATTTATTTTGCATTATAACGGCAGAAAATATTTCCTTCAATTTTGTTTTATTGCAATAAAGTGGCAACTCTACTTTGACGTTACGGTGACACGTCGCCCGGATCGGCAGACCTGGTTTTCTTAGACCATGATTATACCAGTACGAAAAGTCAGAGGTTGCTATTTACACGTTTTGTAGCAGAGCAATCTGTCAATCACCGGCAGCCAAACGTGAAACGACTGGCAGCCTTGCGATATTACGATGGTCACCACTTTTTGTACAATGTACTTTATTGACGTCACATTCAGATGTGTTAAAAGCAGTAGCAGTGACTTCTCAGTTACGTAGTAACTATTACTTAATCTGTGATACTGGTACCCCAAATGTATTGAACATTTTTATAATTAAAACATCGCTTTAATCATCAGAGTACGAAGAGGACAATCTGTCAATCGGCGAGTCGCCAGGGTCCCAATTGAAAGTTGTGGGAAGACTGGCTGACCAATGTCAAGATGCACTTGTTCAATTGGGGACGTTCCTTGCTTCATCGCATGCGCCCGATGAATATGCAGCGAGATTGCCACCTTTACAGGTACTTACACTGCTCACCTCATACTTGATAATATTCTTATTACTTAATGGAACTTTTGTGATGATAGTGCTATTTTATGTCACCAGGAATTGCTACGTGATTATCACGTGGACGCTGACGTGGCTTTCTTTCTCCACCGGCCGGTAATAGCCCAGAAAATCGCTGCGAAAGTCGATTTGTTACGCAAAAGTTCCGATAGCAAAACCGTGTCCACCGAAATGAGCTTAGAGCGTTACAGCGTAGCTTCCAAGGAGGCTTTGGAGCCGATTGTGCAAAGTATCACGCCGCTCTTACCTACGCGAGTCTGGGAGGACATTTCACCCGAATTCTATGTCACTTTCTGGTAAGGAAAAGATTTTCTAAAATTGATATTGCAATTACAAATTATTTTACTAATAAATGTGTTCTTCACAGGTCTTTGTCGATGTACGACCTTAAGGTCCCCGAGGAATGTTACGACAGAGAAATCGAACGCTTGAAGGCGTCTGCGGCGGCAGCTGCCAAAGATTCCTCACAAGGATCAAAAGGGAAAAAGGAGCAGGAGCGATTCAATACTCTTATTGATAAGCTGCAGGTAACCTTCACGCTAGCTTCCATAAAACAAATTCGAACACAAAAACCTACAAACAATTTGATAGAAATATCTACTTCAGAGTATATTTTTCTTATAGTTGTAAAGCTCGTTAAACACAATAATATAAACTCATTGGCTTCTTGAAGAAGTATACCACAGTATTTCCATATTAGCAGACAGGACAGGGCTCAAGTCTGATTTCTAGGAAAAACCTTGACCTGAACTCTTACTCCAAGTTTATTAGACGAGCAACAATTTGAATAGAACATTTCCCGGCACCATTTAGTTATCCTTCTAAGTATGGAGGGTTGAAGTAAAGGAGCGCAATCTTTATACTTACAAAAGTGGACACCAAATCGGGTATGTTGGGGGCGCTGCGGGCGCCAAAATTGTCAAGCCACCTATGCGGGTAGTCTGCAGTAGCGCCTTCAAATGGCGCTACTGTGGCGAAAACGCAGCGAAAACGGTTATGAGGAGATTGTATTTTGTTTTGTTGCTTATCAAATCCGCTGGACACGTTTTCAACTATTTCGCCATATAAGATTGCGCTCCTTACCAAGACACATTCCACACTCCATGCTTCTAAGCTAACTTCATGTGTCAGAGCAAGAGAAGTGTCAGAGATGTGTACACGTATTTGTTAAACAGTCCCTCTGAAGCCACTGCAACAGTTGCATTTGTCTGTACAGGAGGAGCGTCGTCGGCAACAAGAGCACGTGGCCCGGGTGCAGGCCCGCTTGCAACGCGAATGCGCCGGGTGGTTCCCGGCGCGCGCAGTCAAATCCGCCAAGAACGAAACAGTGACTCGTCTCATGCAACTCTGCCTGTTCCCCCGCTGCGTCTTTACCCCGGCCGACGCGCTATTCTGCGCGGAGTTTGTCCACACCGTGCACGCGCTGAAGACACCTAACTTCTCCACACTGCTGTGCTACGATCGGGTAAGAAATAACTCACGAACCAGTCAGTAGATTGGAAGAATCAGAATTGAGCGACCAATGAAGACTAGCCTTGAATGAGTAGACCCCGAACATTTCTTTTGCTACGTGTATATCGAAAACTCAAAATAGAAATGTCATTCCCGTTGACAACTTGCGACATTTCCTACAGAAACTTCGAAAAAATGACTGACTGACTGACTTTTGTGTTAGAACTGAAGAATAGCCGTGGTGGTCTAGTGGTTTGACCTACCGCCTCTCATGCAGTGGGTCGCGGGTTCAAATCCGGCTCGCACTGTGAAATTATTTATGTACGAAATTCAATTTGAATTTACCACTGAGCTTTTCGGTGAAGGAAAACATCGTGAGGAAACCTGCACGCATCTGTGAAGTAATTGAACGATGTTTGTGAAGTCCCCAATCCGTACTGGGCCCGCGTGGGGACTATAGCCCAACCCTCTCGTGATGAGAGGAGGCCTGTGCCGAGCAGTGGGCCGTAAATAGGCTTTTATAGTAGTAGTAGTATAACTGAAGATTGTATCTAACGCAGCAACCATATTTAACGATGGTGGATGAGTCCGTCAACTTTCTTAATTCAACCTAGGCTACGCGTAATACGACCATGGTTGTCGCCAGTTGTTCTGCGACATCACGTACTCGGTGATGTCGTGCACGGAGGGCGAGGCGGCGCGCTACGCGTCGTTCCTGTGCCGCGTGCTGGGCACGGCCATGCGCTGGCACGCCGACCAGGCCACCTTCCACCGCGAGTGCGCGCACTACCCCGGCTTCGTCACCAAGTACCGCGTCTCCAACCAGTTCACCGAGGCCAACGACCACGTCGGCTACGAGAACTACAGGTCGGCAGCTCTAGGTCGCTCTCGATCCTTCCAGCCGGATCGCTTAACCATAATCCGGCTCGAAGGAACACATGTATGCTTAATCCTTTGAACGCCAAGGAGACCGAAAGTTGCCGTGCTTTGCCGTGCCTACCACGCCAACGACAACTAAAGGTGTCTAAGGCCCGGTTCCTATATCCACGAAACGCCTCGTTTTGCCTACGGACGGTTGATTTTTGACATTTGTTCCATAGAGAATCTGTCAAATTTTAACCGTCCGTAGGCAAAACGAGGCGTTGTTTGGATATAGGAACCGGGCGTAAGTCAATCAGCAACTAAATCTATATCCACAAAATGCTCCATACATGTTGTTTGAAAGAGTGTACGCATGCTTAATAACATGCAATCCCAATCCTACATTATGTAATGTTCCTTATTCTCTTCCAGAATCCAAAATTTATTTATTTAATGAGACAGGGGCATACGTTGTTTTTATATGTAGGTGAATCATCATCATTTCAGACGAAAGTCGTTCGCTACTGAACATACTTCATAACCACATATGAATTTTCAAAAGTCATGGGAACCTAGAGTGCCGTGACAGAAATACTGGCTGGCTAATTTGGTTAGAGCCTAGTATTGCAAATTATGGCCGATTGATGACGTACCGCTTTTTAGACAAATCCATTCTCAAACCAAGCTCTCCTTCAAGCGAATGCTGCGAAAGCATTTGTTTGAGCAGGTCGCGTATATTTTGAATCCTTCATATTTTTCTTTGCTTCGTGCGGCTTTTTTATGTATGTTTATCTTTTATATAATTTATATTAAGTTTATGTAAATTTATCCTCTTTTGAAATTATTTGTTATCTTCATAGTATTTCTGTAGTTTCTTTACCTACTCATTTTTCTTTCTGTTTGGCCTTATGGTTGGTAGAGAATGCATTTAGGCATTAAGTCCGTCAATTGTATACATTTTGTATGTGCAATGAAGTTTAAATAAATAAATAATTACTGCGTTTGTAACCCTGAGTCTTGAGTCCCATAAGGATGACGATGATGCTGATGGTCCGTCCTCGCAGGCACGTGTGCCACAAATGGCACTACAAGATCACCAAGGCGATGGTGGTGTGCCTGGAGTCGGGCGACTACGTGCAGATCCGCAACGCGCTGATCGTGCTCATTCGCGTGCTGCCGCGCTTCCCCGTGCTCGCCAAGCTCGCGCAGATCATCGAGAAGAAAGTCGAAAAGGTAAATACGTATAGGAATACAATTCGTACCTGTTGACTCGCGGAAGAGCTCGGCATCTCGAATTTCATTTCCGCTCATTTATTTATGAAGGTTCATTTATTCTTCCGAGCCCCGGATGACATAATGATGAGAATAAGGTCTCATCGGCAGAGGGCGCGGGACGCAGTGGGCGCTACGGCGTGCGCGCACGCTTATTGGCCCTTCTATGTTCGCTCACCGCTCAAGATCTAGGCGGGGACTTGTACGGTCAGCTATTTTCTGCTGCGGTACTCCGTCCGTAGTTACAGTGACGAATGCGAAACAAAAACTAAAGTAAACATGTTTAGACAACTTAGAAGGCGCGTGGATTAAGCAAAAATAGACTCTGCATCAACGGCTTAAGTGCTTCACCGCGCGCCAAGTTGTGTAGTGCTATACTAGCATAGACGCATTAAAATTTTCAAAATTTCAAAAAATCTTCCAGTTTTTAACACGTTTTTGCTAGTAGTAGGGCCTGGTGCTAGGTCCTTCCGGGAAGGTACCAACGTCTTTCTCCGCTAATCTGCCGCCAAAGAGCAGTGCTCGCACTGTTGTGTTCCGGTAGGGGGTTAAGGCAGCCGGTGAAATTTCTGGCACAGAGGCATTCCATTTTGGCCTCAGGGTAGGCACGCATTCGAGAGCTTATGGTTTCTTAATCAAATAATTTCGGTGTCCATGGGCCGCAGTGACCACTTACCATCAGGTGGGGTGCGCGCTCGTTTGGCTATACCATCGACATAAAAAAAAACATTCGGAATCTTATGATTCTTTATGTCCATGGGCCACAGTGCGACCCATGACCGTCAGGTGGCCTGTGCCAATGCCATAAAAACAATGTCAGTAGGACGTCACTACTGAACAAACTTTACATACATCGTGTTATGACACCTCTGAATTGAATAACTGTTTGAGAAACCTCACAAGTCATAATGTTTGTTAAAATTGGGTTTCTTATGGCTTTTCAGAGAATTGCCTTTTTTTGTTACGTACTTCGATGCTGAAATAATTAGTATCTGATAAATTCTCAAACGTTTATTAAGGTCAAGGAAGAGGAAAAAACACAGAGGCAAGATCTGTACGTGCTCGCCACTGGCTATAGCGGACAACTGCGCAACCGGATGCCCACCATGATGAGGGAAAGTGAATTCCACCAGGTGAGAAACGTTCAAACCGGTAGTTCCCTGCGACTTCGTCCGCGTGAAATATACGAATGACGATAAGTTTTCTTTCCGATAGCAGATTAAGGGTGGGTTGATTCAAACCGTCCGTCCGAATAAATAAAGATCGGTAAATATTTCACTATGGGATAAAAGGACGTTTTTGTATAGAATAACAGCTCGGCGGTCATATTTAACGACCATGAGTCCGCCAACTGTACTTGAATCAACCCAGGCTTAAACAGCGTATACATTATAGCTTCGAATGATGCTCGATCTACCTTTAAAAGTGCATTCAAATCAATTCAGTAGTTCCGGAGATTAACCCCGACAAAAAGAAAAAAAAGAGACTAAAATTACTACTTTAGATAGAAGATATCACATTAGTGTCACCAATGTAGACTAATTATGTTTTGCATGGGAAGGTGGTACAGTTGCAGGTCGGAGACAAACATAAAGCGGCTGAAACCGAGCCCGCACCCGCCCCGGCCAAGAGCGAGTCGGCCGCCCCAAAACAGGAACAAGATACCAGCTCGCCGCCACAGAATGGTAAAGAGGAACAGAATTTGAAACAGTCTTATTCTAGTCTACTAAAGTAGTCGAGGAGTTCACAATGAAACACGTATTGTTAGTGTCTAGAGAATGCAATGGTGTGTAAGTTTGAGCTCTTCAACTATTTAGGTACTTCTGTTGCTGACTTAAAAAGATTCCGACGAATTGAGAACCTCCTCCTTTTTTTGAAGTCGGTTAAAAAGAAAATGTACTTATTCATTGCATACTCCATTTTGTAACATAGACTAAACATCAGTACAGTACAAGGGCGTGCACAGTGCACGAAAATGACCTCAGCTCAGCATAATCTAATAAATTATATAATTTTATTAATCTGAATCTTTGCATGTTAGGTAACTTGCATTTATTATACTGGAATGAGAAGACCTTTCTTTTTACAGAAACAGAAAAACGGGAAGGTCGAACAAGTGAACGGCGTCGAGAGGAATCTGACCGTGACAAAGAAGCTAAACGTGAATCACGAGTGTATGATACAGTTAATTAATTAGCCATTCATAATGACACTAAAGTTTATTATAGTTATATATTAAATTTTAATTTCAGGACTTCCAAGGAAAGAAGCAAGGAAGAGGTACGAAGCAAGGATAGATCTCCAAGAGAGCGACCGCATAGGGTAGGTTCTGTTTAAAATTGTTAATTTACACATCATTCTGTAAGACGATCTAATTTTCTGTTATTTTATTTAGGAGGAGCGTTACCTGGATACCGTTTCCCCACCGCACGACCATCGTCACCCGTCCGATGACTTAGAGCGAGGTAATTTATAAATGCTAAGTAGTTGGTCTTCTAGAGTACTTGCTCGTCTTGGCCTCGCCTCGGTAGCATCAAGGAAATTGATGGGCTCACTATCGTTAAGTATGGCCGCCAGCGGTCATTCCACACTGTTGAAATCTCGGCGCGGCGCCCATATTTAAGCCCGGGTCACACGGCTCGCCTGCGTCTGTATAGCATTAGTTATAGCTTGCGAGCCGCAGACGCATTCGGTGTCTTGAAAAAAAAAATCTTTTTAGTTCTGCGTGTCTGATGGTAAATCGGATAGAATAATGGTATAGAAGTTACATTGCTCTGCGAAATGCTTATCTTAGAGGTAGATGAGTAAGAGTGATAGAGCTGTAGATACGTATCATTAAAAAACGGAGTAAACCTCCTAGCTGTATGTAGAATATTGATAGACAACCACTACCATTATTTACAGATGTGAAACGTCGTAAAGTCGAAAGCGGCAGCAATGGCAAGGTGAGTATCGTAATAATTAACCGGCCCTGCCTCGCGCTGGCCCCGGACTGAGATTGGGCTGGACCACGACTGCACCTAACTTGTACCCAGTGCTCGACAGACTGTCCACAAGTGCTAAAGACTACAAACTTTTAACAGTGAAATAATAAGTGTCATAAATCATAAAACGTAATACAAACGAAAAAAATACAACCCTGGAGCAAATAGCGAAGGAAACGAGAGAAGAAAAGGAGTATTCAACGTATTGCAGATATTCCGAAGCTTTCACGAAAGGCATACATGTGAAGAATAAATAAGAATCACCGGGAAACATTTCTAAAGACACACTTGAGAGATCAAACATCAACTACAAGATGACTTATGGGACCCCGCAGGAAATACATGTTCTATTATCATCATCATCGACGTTCACGACTATCGTTACAAGACAAACAATTATCCTAAATATACACTACGTAAAGGTAATACTTCAAATTCAGAACGAAGCTCCTTCTTATTCTATTATGGTCGCAAAGAAAATCTTGAGAATGAACATCAGAATAAAAGAGTGTAACCTTCAAATAAATAAATAAGTGGAAATGCAATTTTGCGTCAGAATGAAGATACATCTTGAAGATTCGTCATGTTTTCTTCCGAAGTGACAACAAGGCTACGCTTGGACTTCTGAAGATTGAAGATGAAGAAAGGAAACAACTAAAAAACCAAAACAATTATAAAACTAACTGCTATAATTTTCGTATGTGGGGATAAACAAAGAAAACGCTGTGAGTCGTTGGTCTAATCAGCCCAGTCCAACCATTCTATGGTAAGGTTAGCATTGTTTTTCTTAAACTCGAAGTTGAGTCAAATGATCCAGTGAATAAAGTGCAACTAATAAATTATATCGCACCAATAAATGAAGACATAATGAAGAAATAACGGAAGAATATAGTATTTGTGATGTCCAGATAGAAAATCTTCTGAAGAATTAAGAAATGTTGAAGTGGAGATCATGCGGGAAATAATAATATTGAAGATTAATTAACTGCAAAGAAGAACTACGTTCATTAGAAGAAGAATTAGTTTGAAAGAAGGAAATGGTTATTGGTCATAGTGTGATTAAAATTTCGTTGCCTTTTTCATTGTTTCCTTTGACTCCATATTTTCGGTAATGGTGTCAAACTCTATGGATGGTATGACTTACTGATTAAATTTGTAACATTTCGTTAATGTAAATAATGATTTGGTATTGTAATTTTTAATTTTGATTGGTATTCAATATAATAACTTGTTTTTTCTGAATAAGCAGGGTAGCAAAGAGCTAGAGGAACGATCACCAGAAAAAGAGAAACGAAAGACCAAGGTTCGAGGAGATGAGCGTAAAGAGCGTAAGATGAGCCGCAAACGGGTAAGTTTCATCACCGCTTGAAACACTGCGACACTACAATGCTACATTTCTTAAATTTTATATTTATATTGGCCTGAGATGTCATGATTAATTGCTTTTCTCTTCAGGATAGAGCAGAAGAGACAGCTCTGTTAGAACAGAAAAGAAGGCGTGAAGAACAAAAAGGTGAAAATATAATTTATGTACTTTTATTGTTGCGTTCAAAAGTTGCTGATAATCCATACTAATATTATAAATGCGAAAGTAACTCTAGTCTCTCAGTCTGTTACCTCTTCACGCTTAAACCACTGAACGGATTTAGACGAAATTTGGTAAGTTGAGTTAGTATTTAAGATAGTTGAGAGTCCCAGGGAGGGCTGCTTTTTATCCCGGAAAAAGGCATAGTTCCCGCGGCTTCGTGAACCATCATTGAGGATTTATAATATCAATGTACAGTCGCATATCTAATACGAGGACGGTTTGATAAGTCAGTGACTTTAAGTAAAACAAAAACCATTTTAACATATAAACTTTTTAATTACAATTCTGATCTCCTTGGTAGCTGGCAGTTTTTTTTTTTTAAAAAAAGAAGGGAAAATAAAAAAGTTATTGAGGCATATGTCGAATACGGTTGGAAAATTGTTGGAAAATGGAGAAAAGCGAATTTCGTGTGTTAATTAAACATTACTTTTTACGTGGAAAAACTATTAAAGAGACTGAAAACTGTTTAAAAAAATATTATGTGGAATCTGCTCCTTCTCATGGAATGGTACATAAGTGGTTTACAGAATTTCGTTCTGGGCGTGCCACTACCAATGACGCAGAACGCTCTGGTAGGCCAATTGAAGTCACCACTGATGATGTCGTGAATAAAGTTCACGATATTGTTTTGGATGACCGTCGAGTTAAGATTCGTGAGATAGCTGAGACTACACATTTCATCTGAACGAGTTTTTCATATCTTGCATAATATTTTGAATATGAAAAAGCTTTCCGCAAGATGGGTGCCGCGTTTGCTGACAGCCGATCAAAAACGACTTCCGAGCAATGCTTAGCCAAATTCAAGCGTAATCCCAATGAATTTTTACGTCTTTTTGTGACGGTAGATGAAACGTGGATCCACCATTATACGCCAGACGAAAAATCAGTCAAAACAGTGGACTTCTGCTAACGAACGGGACCCAAAGAAAGCGAAAACCGTTAATTCGGCAGGAAAGGTAATGGCTACTGTTTTTTGGTACAGCCAAGGGGTTATTTATATAGATTATTTGGAGAAAGGTAAAACAATAAATGACCCTTATTATGCTATTAGGTCCTTACATATGAAATTGGCGTTTGGCGAACTGGCAACTTTGATTCAAAATATGTGGCGTTCGGCTAGGAATTCCAAATTCAAATTTATTTCAAATTTAAGACCATGTATTTCTGTGTTCGAATTACGAAATTTATTTGTTATCGCGTCATTTGTTTTTCTTTCACATCGTTCTGTTCACAATATGGAGAACTTAAAATATCGCTATATTTACGAATATGAGTTTCACCTCGGCACTAGTGCTGCAGAAACGGCTCGTAGGATTAACAATGCGTATGGGGAAGCTACTGCAAAAGAAAATACGGTACGTTATTGGTTCCAACGTTTCCGTTCTGGAAATTTTGACCTACAGAACAAGCCTCGTGGACGGCCGGAGACACAAGTTGATAACGAAGAATTAAAAGCAATTGTGGAAGCAGATCCATCGCAAACCACGTCAGAGTTAGCGGCAGGCTTCGGTGTGAGTGATAAAACCATTTTGATTCACTTGAAACAAATTGGAAAAGTGAAAAAACTTGAAAAATGGGTACCGCATGAATTGAGCGACGCAAACAAAGAAACACGCGTCGAGTGTTGCGTTTCACTTCTCAACCGGCACAATAATGAAGGCATTTTGAATCGTATCGTTACTTGTGATGAAAAATGGATCTTGTACGACAACCGGAAACGTTCTTCACAATGGTTGAACCCAGGTGAACCAGCCAAATTCTGCCCGAAACGAAAGTTGACTCAGAAAAAGGTACTGGTAAGTGTCTGGTGGACTAGTGCCGGTGTCATCCATTACAGTTTCTTAAGATCTGGGCAAACAATCACGGCTGATGTGTATTGTCAACAATTGCAAACGATGATGGAAAAGCTAGCCATTAAACAACCCAGACTGGTCAATCGATCTAGCCCACTGCTGCTTCAGGACAACGCTCGACCACATACGGCACGTTTGACGGCCGCAAAACTACGGGAGCTGCGACTGGAATGTCTTCGACACCCACCATACTCCCCGGACCTTGCTCCAACTGATTACCATTTTTTTCGGAATTTGGACAACTTCATGCAAGGAAAAAAATTCAATTCTCACGAGGCTGTCCAAACGGCCTTCAAAGATTTTATTGATTCTCGCTCACACACTTTTTTTAGTAAAGGAATCAATGAACTACCTTCGAGATGGCAAAAGTGCATAGATAGCCATGGTACATACTTTGACTAAATAAAAAAATAGTTTCATAAAAAAAAATCGTTTTCATTTCTGCCATATGAAACGCCAATTTCATATGTAAGGACCTAATACATTGTTGGAAAAATTCAACGCAGAAGTTGTGAAAAAACGGCCACATCTGTCAAAGAAGAAAATCCTGTTTCACCACGACAATGCCCCTGCACACTCGTCGGCAGTCGCAACAGCCAAATTAGTGGAATTGCGTTACGAAATACTGCCCCACCCACCTTATTCTCCGGATTTGGCCCCATGTGATTTTTTTTTATTCCCAAACATGAAGAAATGGCTCGGTGGGAAAAGGTTTTTGATCAAATGAGGAAGTCATAGCTGAAACTGAAGCATATTTTTCAGGGTTTGACAAAAAATATTTTTTGGAGGGGTTGAAAAAGCTGGAACATCGTTGGATGAAGTGTATGGAGTTGAAAGGAGATTATGTAGAGAAATAAAATTAAAAAAGGTGAAAAAAAAAAAAAACTGCAAAAAGTCACTGACTTATCAAACCACCCTCGTAATGTACCTATGCGACTGTACAGATAGATTCTCCACAGCTGGCACTAATGCAATGAACAAAAGTAGCATCACTTTTTAACAGACTTCGAAAAAAGGAGGAGGCTCTCGATTCGTCTGTATGTATTTTTTTATGTATGTTCCTAGATTACTCCGTTAATTGTGAACCAATTTCGATGATTATTTTTTAATCGAAAGGTCTCCGATGGACGGATTTAGAGGAAATTCGGTATGGATAGTTGGAGTCCCGGGAAAGGACATAAGCTACTTTTTCTCCCGGAAAACATAGTTCCCGCGGGAACGCCATAAAAGAATTCCACGCGGGCAAAACCGCGGGCAGAAGCTAGTACAAAATAAATAAATATTGCCATGACGACTAATGCATAGCATAAGACCCTTTAGAGTTAGACAAAAGTTACTGTCAACTGGGGGCGAATTCTCTGACAATTCGAAATGATTTCGTAAATGACAGATTCATACAAAAATTACAATTATTAAATAGATTTTACACTGGTTTAAAGTACATAAGTGGTTAAATCAAGATCTTGAATATTTTAAAAACGGTGCTAGCAAGCACCTTGGGTTCTTGGAGAAATTAACTTAATTATTCCTGAAGAATTTTCCTTATTAAAATTAACGCATATCATTCTGTATTGGCCTGATAAGGCGGTTATATGACAGGGATAGGAGGAAGGGATTAGACCTTTATTATGTAGTTGTAGACCTTAACGCATTCACTGCCAGCGACGCATATGTGCGTTTTGCTGACTTTCCCGCAGTGCCTTGAACGCACATGTGCATTGCAATGTTCCCTTAATGACAGATGTGGCACCTGACGAAAGTTCGTAAAACAGAAGTGGCAGTGAATGCCTTAAACTACTATTGTGAAATTTATGTCTGATTAATGTTTACAGCTGTTTTGAAGATGGGCGGGCACCAGAACGGATCGCAAGAAGATCACCATTACGAAAAATACCATAAAAGGGTAATTTTGGTTTGACAAATGTGACGATTGATTACAATATATTTAGCGATATTGTACCTCAAAATGCTATTGGGATGTGAGATTTGGATATGATTAAACAAATAAATTTAGAAAAACAATTTTTTGCAGGAAAAATCTCCTTTTAGAGACCGCTCACACGAAGAACCAAGAGACAAACAATATCCTTTTTAATACATAACACCGCACATTTATATTTCGCTACTTACCACTGACGACTGACTGGAGTGACGACCTGCTTACGCTGCTGTTAATATTATTCTATACAAAACCGTAATCAATCAGTGAGATCTAATCAACGCAGCATAGTGGATGGACGGTTTGAAACAACTTGTCTCATAAATACATAGTTATTGTTTTTTTTTACTTCTCCCATGCATGATACATGCAAGATAACCCTTGCATATTATAATTATAACAAATTAATTGAATGTTTTCCTTAACAATGCTATACCAGGCGGTCGAATGAGTCGAAGATGAGAAGATAAGAAAAAAGAAGAGTTGTTGGCAGAAGTGACGCGACATCCTAGTAACGTTAATAGAATTAAGTTGGACTTTACATTAAGAAATCATTGTGCATGAATTATGCAATAAAATATCTTTCTTGACAGTATGCGGGATAAGTTATTTAAGCTTCCTACTCGATCATCTCAGGTCACTACTGCGCAAAGTTCAACATTCAATTATTGATTCAGCAGGGGCAGGGGGTTAAAAATTGCCCTGTCTGGCACTTTTTCGCGGTTAAAACACTGAACTAAATTGGATATTATCCTCATAGTACTGTTTGAAGAGTGGAGAAAAAAGAATGGAAAAATCGGGAGGAAATCTACAAATAATTTCGAGGATTTATGTGAAGTCCTCAACACACGGCCGCAGGGCCCGCGTGGGGACTATAGCCAGCAGTGGGACGTAAATAGGCTGTCGTGGTGGTGTGGGTGGAAGCCGCGGATCCATCTCCGTGCGGGAATGTAGCTTCGCCTTGTTCCAGATTGGATTCCCCCTTCGAGACGCATTGGCTACAATCGCAAATCGCAATGCATGTCTTGCACTGAACTTTACGGATCTGGTTAAATATTAGCTGGATAACAGCGAGAACATCCCGCGCACGTGTCAGGCGAGCGTGGCCATAACCTCAATACCTACTAAATCTCAAGTACCTACATGTGCATTTGAATGAGAGCATGGAGCATTACATTTAGGAATATGGAATATGCCTGTATCTCTATTTAAATGTAAAATGGATTTTTTACAAATGTTACATATATATAACTAGCTTTTCGCCCGCTTCGAATTCGGTTATCGCGTTCCCGCGGGAACTATGCGTTTTTCCGGGATAAAAAGTAGCCATGTCCTTTCCCGGGACCCCAACTATCTCCATGCCAAATTTCATCTCAATCGGTCCAGCGGTTGAAGCGTGAAGAGGTAACAGACAGACACAGAGGTACTTTCGCATTTATAATATTAGTATGGATAAGTAGTCCACTATCCAAATGCAAATTCTCACTAGGCTACGGCCTACCGCTTACCGCGGATGTATTACGCTACATCCGCGGTAAGAGATAGGTAATAGGACTGCTGGGATTTTTCCCCATTTTTTTCGTAAAGCGGACTACTGGAAAAAAACCAGTAGCCCGCAGTGAGGACACCTGGGAATAGGCCGCTATTCTTCCGGGGATCAGCAATGAAGTATAGTACAACACAATCCGCGCGCCTTTGAAGTTGCGTAGTGCTGTTACTTACGCGGGTAACTATGTACCTAATCCATATAGGTATTTTTAGCACGTGGCTCATTTTTTGAGCGCTGGTCGATGAGCGACAACCGAGGTCTCGAGAGACCACGAATCGTAATAGGAGTGTGGAGTGTATTACTGGTGATTTGTGTTTGAAACTGGTATGGAAGCCGAGTATACTTAATAGCCTAATAGCTGAAGACCGACCTTACGGAGACTAATTAACGTAAACGCACGGCACGGAAGTTGATTGATCGACCCGGAGAGAAGTATCTATCTACACTACAGTCATAATCGTAAACAAAGTAGTTTGGCTCTATATCCAAACTACTTTGTTTTCTTTCTGCCTATGCAGTGAACCTGTGTAATGGGCTCAGGGACTCTATTCGAAATCTTAAATGGGGACGGGGAGATTCCCTATCGCTGCACTAACGCGCGCGCGTATGTCGCGGCGTTGTAACCTAACTTTAAGAAGCTAAATTTAAAGTTCAACTTGAGATAGTGAACCTCCCTGTCCCTATTTAAGACTTCGAATAGAGCCCACATCTTCAGTCCCATTTCGTCATATTCTTAAATCGTCCACATCACCATATCGTCAGTGTGTAGGTACACCTGCTTAAGTAACCACCTTCCCTCGTCCATGCCTCAATATCCCAGTCTGTCCACGTTTCCAAGTAAGTGCCTATATCGACAACAGTGCCAACTCCGCCACATTTATTGGCATATCTTACGGATGTTCAATTTGAAGCGTGCAAATAGCCAGCCTAATCTATATATATGGCCTAGCTAGCACTATGGTCGAAATGGGAATGGGGAAGTTAAGACTGTTGTCGATAGGTAAGTACCTAAGTACGTGGGATTGTAGACGGTGGACCATAAAAGAAAGTGAAATACAGGATTGTTGACAAATCAGAACAGTGGAGAGGAATAAATGGCACTAAAAGATTTACCTACCTAACCTTTTGGACGCCAAGAACAGCTGAAGTTGCCATGCACTACCACGCCACACCGACACCTTAAGGTGTCTAAGCTAAGGTTTAGTTTGGTACCTACTTTGATCATGAATAAAATGCATAATGAATCGTTTTAGTTCTAACTTTATTGATTCACATGTTAAGTGTTACGTGGCGCTTGTCTAAAAGGTTAAGAACGTGAGAATATAGGACTTAGGGCGGAGTTGCCCTGAGCATGCCCCCTGAGCCACACGCCTGGATAGTCATTTATTATCTAAGTAGCCGTTGCCCGCAACTTCGCCCCTCGTAGACTTGAAATTTGCTTACCTGATGATACCTTACTGTACATAATACCTACCTACCTAGACGCAGATGGTTATAGTTATTATAGAAGTATTGAAGAACTGATTTGACCCGTTCCCGTAGAATTACCTATCGGGATAAGTAGTATCCTATTTTCAGGGTCAAACTACATCTATACAAAATTTCCTCAAAATCGGTCTGGCCGTTTTGACGTGAAGGAAGTACTGTCAAATTGACCTTAGATAGCAAGTCGACGTCACGGCACGGAAATGCAATAATTTAAGAATTTCTAATAATATTGACACTTTATTATTCTCTGGGAACTCAAACAAAACGCCACAGATAAAAAGTACATGCGCCTAACCTAATACGCAGCTTCGTTACATCACTACATATTTCATTACAATTGAGGCCAATAAATTATTCCCAAAACTGCGCCGGATTCAAGTCTAGCAAATCTGCTATGCTTCTTGATTAAAACGAACTAAACAAACAAAAAGAGGCTGAAATCAAAAACACGCCACACAGCCTTACATTGCACGTACTCCAATGCTGAATGCATGCAGCCGATTGCAGCCACAGATTAGAAGATATGTCATTGCAGCCAGCCAGCAAGGGCAAGGCAGCGATAACGGCTGTGTTCCGAATCACGCTCAGAGCGCTCCCAGCACCTTGCATCCTTTTTCCTCTTAGCAGTTGACTTTCAAGAGGAAAGAGGATGCAGAGTGCTGTGAGCGCTCTGAGCGCGATTCGGAACACAGACAACGATAACGTTCGCGTTCGTTGCGTCGTCATTTCGTCAAACGTCATTGTCACTCGCTGACGTTGAGTGAGAGTTGTACCATACCTTACAGTTCACATCGTTCATTCCATTCGATTAGTAAAATCTTTGGTAAAATTATAAGATTTATAAGGCCGGAAGACTTGTTGCGTTTGATAATTACTCTTGTGAATTCATAATAAGTCGTCGGATAAAGGCCTGCAAGATTTATTTTGGAATAAGAGTATGTCAGGTAGTCAGGTCAGTCACATGAATAGAAAGAAAGTACTTGCTTTATTCTGTGGCAAGAGCATCTTTAGTTTTCCTGTGGATAAAATCTAGAGTGAACGAATGGTTCGAAAATCGAACTGAACGGCAAGATAATAGAAACGTGTCCTCACAAACGCAATTTTTATCTTAACCACGTTGAAACATTTTTGAAAATAAACTTGAAAAGCTATTATTCAAAGTTACGTAACTCATAAACGATTAGCACAAGTGTATATTTTAAAAGGTTTCAAGAGATTAGCTTGGGTGTAACAGGATCATAGATAATTGTAAAAAAATTGATGACCGCCATTTTGAAAATGGGCTGCTCGATGCGTCGCCATTAGTGTTTGTTTTAAATAGTGCACAGAGGTAGGTCTTTTGCTTTTAAAGTGTTCATTAACCGTACTTTTCTTTTTTAGGTGTAAAATCTCTTTACACTTTCTTCTCATACTCTATAATATATTTGCGAGAAACAAAAACTTACGAAAAAAATAGTATACTAATTGTAGAGTGTCGCCATATTAGATTATTGTGATTGTGACAACTGACACGTCATTACCAGAAACAAGAATCCTTATTTCCAGAAACTTGTAGAATATTTTTTATCGCTTGTGATTTAACTGTGTAAAAAACATTCTAAATTAATTGCTTATAGTGAGATTTAGGAAACGACGAGGATGAATAAAATTTCTGATTAGTAGACTTTGGGCACTCTGACTCTTTGGTATTCGTGTCTATATCGATACAACCTAACCTAAACATTAGGATGTGGAGAACTGAAGAAATATGTGAAAAGTAAACCGTAATTTATGTTAACATATCGAAGAGTAAATTTTATGTTTAATACTAAATTGGTTTGAAATATGGATTTTTATAATGTCAACGGTTAGTAGGTATCTTCATACACTGGTATATTTAGCTTTATGGGGAGGCAGTTTTTGAGGTTAGGAATAGAACTTGGATAGAACATTCGAGGTTTGCATCCTAACGCGTCCTGTACTGCGTATTATTACAAGTACTTATAAATATATCTTGTGACGACTCTTCTATAAGTTTTGAAGTGAAATTATTTGAATGAAGTGCTTTGTTACGTACGACTGATCGGATAATTTACGATGTAGAATTTCATTGTTCGTACTTTCGCCGATAAAGGGTAATGTAACTCCCGAAACTGATTCCGTGTTATGGCGATCGGCGGCCATTTTGTTTAACTTATACTATAAGTAGAAATGGTTTCACATTCTTAATACGGGATTTTCAGTAAGTATTGGCGCTTTTTTGTTATTCCAAGATATTTTAATGCATTCAATACACGTGGTGCTTTCAAAGAGTAAAAGGTAAATATTTTTGATCAAATGAATAACAATCTCCCTCACCTCACTTCGGTTCAATAAAAAATTGATTGATATCTTTATTATCTTTAAACGCGTTAACTGTTTTATTTTTTGAATTTTTTATAGAAATAGAATAGAAATATTGATTTGGTTTGCACATCCATCGATACAAATATACATATAAATAAAGAACGTAAGGAAAAAATACAAACGTCAACGCGCACCAAAAGGGGAAACCTGCTCAACATATTGCCGTGGATAGAAGGAAGACCACGGCGTTTTCACCGTCGGTGGCGACACGAACATTAACGTAACACTAACCCATAATAAAAACAATAATAATAGGCATTGAAATAAGAAATTATAGAAGGGGAAATTTTGAACCTAAGACTACCCTTTACCAGAATTGACACATTAAATATACGAACTAATAATAATAACTTCACAGAATACAGTAATAACAATAATAATTATACCTAACTAGAAGTGGTTGTTGGTAAAAATAACTCAACATGACGGGCAATTTATCCAAGCGATCTCAGAAACGGCTCTATCTGGACGAAATTTGGAATAAAGGGATTTGTGGGGACGACAAATCGATCTAGCTAGGTCTCATATTTGCGAAAACTCCGTTTTAGCTATTTTCACTCGAGCAAAGCACGGTCGCCCAGGTCCTTATACTTTAAACGCGCTGAACCTGTATTATTTCTCCGTTTATTTATACGGGTGATACTGATATCTGAAACTGCTTTAACAATTTGGACAAAATTTGGAATATAGGTGTATACGGAGGCGAGAAATCAATCTAGCTAGGTCTCATGTCTGCGAAAACTCGGTTTTAGCTATTTTCACCCTAGCAAAGTTCGGTCGCACAAGAATATAGAGGTTTACGGGGGCGGGCGACAAATCGATCTAGCTAGTTCTCATATCTGGGAAAACTCTGTTTTAGCTATTTTCATCTGAGCAAAACTCGGTCGCTCAGGTACTTATTGCTTGCTGGTGTCTTATTTCTTACGCTTTCGATCGATCGATTAGCGTTTACTTACACTGTGGACTACTGAAATAATATCTCTTCACTATCACTACATATTATAAAACAAAGTCGCTTCCTCTGTCCCTATATCCCTATGTATGCTTAAATCTTTAAAACTACGCAACGGATTTTGATGCGGTTTTTTTAATAGATAGAGTGATTCAAGGGGAAGGTTTTAGTATATAATTTAAACACTCAATTCCCGCGGGAACGCTATAACCGAATTCCACGCGGACGAAGTCGCGGGCAGAAGCTAGTAGGTAATATACCGCGGGAAGCACGCACTGCGAGTAATCAGGTTGATTTTTTAAATACTGTACTGAAATAAATCTTAAGTGCGTTATCTGAAACCATGCGGTCATGGATTTAACTGCAGTGCGTGGTAAACTAAAAACGCTAATTACGCTTCGATAAAATTATGGAATGGATAATTTGTTTCAGGTGCATTCTTCGAAAATGGAAAATGAACCTAAAGTATTCAGTTCAAATATTACACGAAGTGCAAAACCTTTAAAAAATAATCTTTACGATTTATTAAAGAAAGAGTATGCGCAACCAGTTCTGCAAAAAAGAAATGAGAAAAGAGGTCATTGCGATTTTCAACCTAGGACTGATAAGCATTTCGAGCCAAAGAAAAAAACTAAATATAAGGTTAGAACCGTAAGAGATATAAGGAATTCGTTTGAGAAAGATGTTTATTCTACGTTGCCTGCTGAGCTAGAAAAACAGCAAAATGTTTTGCTACGTAAAATCAGAGCTGGTTCATCTCGGGATGAAAACACAAAGACCCTTGCCAAAAACATGTTGAAGTGTGATAAACCTATATCCAGATCTGCTTGGCAAATGCTAATGAACCTTAACCCTGAAGAATGTGCTAATTCTACTCAATTGGTTTTGTGGAACGGCAGGCGCATTCAGATCAACGGCAGCAAAGGAGGAAAATTCAAATTCATTTATAAGTACGATTTAGGAGCGAAAAAATTTCCGGCAAAGACGTCGAAGATAACGAAACGGAAATTATACGGCAAAAGAAAAGGCCTGCTGCAGAATTCTTTAAGTGTAAATTTTAAACCCGGGCCGCTGACCAAAAAGAGGTTATTAGACAACTCTTATCAAAAATACCACGTCGGTGGAATTGAAATACTTGATTTGCCTATGCCTGGTTTAGAAATTAACCCGACTGTTGGTAAAACTGTAGATCCGGCGATAGCTCATTTTTTAAGTAACATGCGACATGTAGATGGGTCAATATCAAAGGAATGGGCTGAGTTTTCAGCCTCCGTAATAGCTACTATAAAAGATAATAATATAATATCAGTTGATGAAGAGAGTTCTGTAACATTTAATCTCAGCTATAAGTCTGACCAGCAACGCATTCTTATGAGGCGTGATAAAAGTAAAGACTTTGACGTTAAGCCGTTAGCCAAGAACTACATCGAACCCATCGCTGACACGGAGGACGTAACGCTAACAAGCGAGATCGAGAGTTTACTCGGTAAAATGCTTGATTCTGTCGATATAAGTATCAACCAAGATAATTTATTTACTGGAGTAGACCCACCCAGGGATGTTGAGATTGAAAATTTCAATTCCAGAAGTACAAATATCTCAGTTAAAGACCGACTGAAACGCAAATGTGGTGAGCTAGAAAGACTTGATGTTACCATTATACGATTATCAGAAAACCCGGATATAAACCCCATGAATCAATGTAACAAATCTCACTGTTCTTTAGGTTGCGTTTGTGCTTCACTAGAATGTGCATACAAATTAAAGACTCATTGTGGACGCTTGGAATGCATGTTTGAATGTAAATGTGACTTTTCAAAATACAAGGTGGTGGACTCATTTGAACGAGACTGTTCTGAATTTATACCTGGTTTGCTCAATATAGACAATGAAAAATATTCAAATATGGCCAAAGAGGAACAAAAATTCCATCAGACTGTTATTGTCACCGCTGAAAATAGTATGCTTTTAAAATCTAAACGAAGAGATTGGAAGTCTTCTAAAAGATACGCAGACTTCTACAGTAATATGTGCCTTAAAACTGAAAGCAAATCTGATAGAGTTTCAGAAGTTGTACTAGAGAAACTCAATTTAGGTAACGTGGAACCTTGGTGCATGGTTCATAATTTGTATAAATGTTTCTGTAAAGGCAAATTTACAGATCATTTAATCCCGGAAGTAATAAAAGATGATACGAATGTTGTTACGAATGAGAATGAAGCTATAACAGCAACAAAACAAAACAATCCATCTACTACCGAAAACCAAATTACCGAGACCCATAGTGTTAAGTACAATCCAAAATCTTTATATCAACGTACTTACAGCTCATCCAATGGCTCCTATCATAACACTCGTACAGATAATTTCTTCGATGTTAATTATGATGAAAAATGTGCAAGAACTAAACCATTTAAAGGTAGGAAATACACAGAATCATATTATTTCAATGCTAACAAAAAAATTCTGGAGATGGAACAGCATGACAAAACTTTGCGGAGTAGAATGATACACCTTATAAACATTAGCGCTGGCAAAGATCTGTCTGTGCTACAAGATCAAAATGTTGAAAATATCATGGAGGTTACAAATGGGAATACAAATAGTATCGTCAAAAACACGAATGCAAATGATACTGTTACAAATGTGAATTCAAATAATACTCTTGGTACAAATGCCAATTCAGATAATGCTGTTACAAATGGAGTCTCTACACGATCCAAAAAAGCCGTGTTACCGATCGCCACGTCACAGAAAACATCTTTATCTAACATTGACATATTTACGAAACGAAACGATAAAGATAATTTAGTTGCATGGTTAGAAACAAGTTACAAAAACTACAGAAGACGTGTCGATCAGGGTATTGTTAAAATATCTCTCGACCCACCGAAACTTGGAAAAATGGCACTCTATCCATGGGAATTCATTTTGAGCAGATATAAAGATCAAAAAAACCTATTTCTAATATCTCGACAACCACAATACCGAATATTTATGGCAGTGGATGCCAGAAACCCATTCTTCGATAATTGTATAAACATAAATGAGATTAGATTTGCCGATTTGCATAAGTATCCTGTTACTGTAAAAAACTTACTGACTAATGCAAAAGATTTGAAGGACAATTTCTGTATACTATGTGGATTGACTAGTTGCTGGGAACTGATCGGTTCCGTCACTAAAATATGCGAGCAACAAGAAACCAGAAAAGAAATTCAAACTAGTGCAGACGATGAAAAACATGATTTTCCCTCGATGTCCACCGATGTTGACGAGATCGACTCTGAAGATTCTGTTGCTGTAACTTCTACCATAGACGCGTATACGGCAGAAGAAACTTTTATTGATGAAGCTGCTTCGAGCAAAGACACACCTTCGGATTCCTCGAAATGGTTTGTAATGACTGTAGAAAACGATTTTGACGAGATACAGTTTTACAACAAAGGCTTTTTCGTGAAGTTGGAAAGTATAATCAAGGCTATTAATGTGGCGCGTGCATCTGGGAAAACAGTAAGGCTATCATCACAAAAATGCGTCGACAATACTGGCCCACAATTTGGTATCTACGCTATACCTCACGAAAATGAGTCCTGTGTATTTGTCGGACCCTATGAAAAAGACGAATTACTCGGCATAGAAACTGTAAAGAAAATGATAGATGTTCGAAAACAAAAAAGAACCAGGGGTGTTTGGATTACTACCAAAAAGTTGGAAAACTTTGATGTTATTGACAATCCACTTTCATTTATGCCGCCAAAAAATGCTCCAGTAACTGAAATGATGACTTTATCTGGTGAATCAATCGTTGGTGCTAAAGAAAGTAGTTCAAATGAAGAATTACCCGTACAAGCCAATAAAGATTCCAAACCTCCTGGAAAGCCTATTAAAATTCGAAAGACCAACGGATTTTACCAACTGGCTCCGAATGGCACACTGAAACAAATTTCTGTCGAGAAAATTCATTTACAAAAAACAACACCCGTTTCCAGTGGCACCGCCTCTCAAATAATTAGTGCATCCTTAACGAAATCGTCGGACACTTCTCGCAGTTTATTGAACAATATTTCCCCTTGTATCTCTCGGACTCTGATTCCGATTCATAAAAAACCAGTTGCGGAAATTGCACCTCATGTAAAAAAAAAAATAAGATCTCCAGAAAGCCCATCAAAAATTATCAACACCAGTAACAAAAAAGAAAGAGGCATGTTCATTCTTAAACCAGAAGAAATAAATGAAAGACTAATGCAAAATCAAATTCCTTCAAGTTTAGAGACAAATGATGCAGATGGTTCTTCAGTGACCACAGCAAATGACCAGGAATTAGAAATGGACATAGAAAACTTTCTAGCGACTGCTGAAGAATGTGAGGCTCCAAATGATGATATTTTTATTATTTCGGATGACGAAACTGATGTAGGAACCACGACTGAAGTAAAATATTGGCATGATGTTTGGATTGAATGCATAACTGTTGAAAGCTTAGGATGGATTCCAGGAAGAAGAAACAAGGAAGGTTTACTGAGCTTTGAATTTCCTGGATTCAAGTTCACTGATTTTTATACAGCAGAAGACGCGTATGCTAAGCTTAATCAGTAAGTACACCCTGTCAAGTATATCTACCTACTGACACTATTAATAGGATTTTATTTTATACTCGTTACAATCTAACATGACATTATAATTTTGTTTTTCTTTCAGGGTTTTATCTAGAAAAATCTACATACCAAAAAATATAATGTTGGAATGGCACGTCGTTGAGTCAGAGCAAGATCTAGGCACGAAGCTGATGTTAAAAACTGATGAGCTTGGTCCTGATTTTGTAAGAATATTTATATTGATTTTTTTTATTTTTATCTCTCATTAAGTAATAGATACTTATTTTAGAACGAATGTTTTACAGGTGTTGACGAAACGAGGTATTCGTCATAAAAAAGATCTTTCATTTTCAATGAAAAACCGAAATACAGTCAATACCATTGGTCATAATTCTAAGGCTGAAGAAAACACGGAGGTAAGTTTGCGATGTTAATCTGAGGTACGCACACAGTTAAAAACTAGTATAGGTATAAAGGTACTTACTTCGTTTTTTTAGTTTTTGTGTTAGGTTCAGATTAATGGGGATCAGTGATGTGATGAGGAGAGATGAATGACAGATCAAACGCTGAAATACTGTTTAGTTATTTCTAATCCATTATATAAACCATAACTTTTCGGCAGTTTCATCCCCTATTACACCCCCTTAAAGTTGAGTGAAAATGCTGAAACGCGTGTTTAATTGTTTGTAATCGAATATTTAAATCATAACATTTCGGGCGTTTAACTTCAGTGGTTTCTTCTCGGCAATTGTGAATAAATCAGTCAGGACAAGCTCTTGTATATACGGGGTTAAGCAAAACGTTGTGACGATATTTTACCACAGAATCAGCGATTTTAAGCATGTTTTATTTCGAGTTGGTATTTTTTTTGTATGGGATACAGGTATCGCTCACATCATCAAACCCATAATGGGCCATACAAAAAAAAAAACTTTTCTCAAACATGCTCGGAAATGTTCGTGTTACTTTCAAAAAAAGAAGACGCGAGGCTGTCCATTGCCGGCCTTGGCCAGCAAAAACATTATTGTCGTGTGTGTGTTTTTTTTAATTCGCTTGCTATTTGAGACATAAGTACAACTTCCATGGCCAAATCATCCACGATCATGGAAGTAGTAATACTGATGTGGGGTAAGTGCGCCTAAATTTATTTCGCCCCTATGCCTTGTAAACAGCCAACTACTAGTTGAGTAATATTTATAGGTTTCGATATATTTGTGTTAGGCGCACTTACCCCATCCTGGCGCACTTGCCCCGAAACTGACAAATCCATCGAGGTAATAAGTACAACTTCCATGGCCAAATCATCCACGATCATGGAAGTAGTAAATACTGATGTGGGGTAAGTGCGCCTAAATTTATTTCGCTCCTATGCCTTGTAAACAGCCAACTACTAGTTGAGTAATATTTATAGGTTTCGATATATTTATGTTAGGCGCACTTAACCCATCCTGGCGCACTTGCCCCGAAACTGACAAATCCATGGAGGTAATAAGTACAACTTCCATGGCCAAATCATTCACGATCATGGAAGTAGTAAATACTGATGTGGGGTAAGTGCGCCTAAATTTATTTCGCCCCAATGCCTTGTAAACAGCCTACTACTAGTTGAGTAATATTTATAGGTTTCGATATATTTATGTTAGGCGCACTTACCCCACCCTGGCGCACTTGCCTCGACTGACCTTACGTATTTCCTCGCTGTTTGAGAAAAGCATTATATATACCTCGGCCGCAATTGCGATTGCCGGACTCGTACTAATAGAAGACTTCGCTTTGCTCAGCCTTCTAACTGACTCGTCCGGCAATGCGCTACTTGGCGGCCTCTGCAATAATGTACTATTACTAGCTCGAAAAAAAGTTAAAAACCTTAAAGAACATGCTTGGAATCGATAACTGATACTTTGGTTCAAATATCGTCATAACGTTTTGCCTGACCCATAGATACCTCCATGCTTCTCAGTTCTCTGGGTGGCCCTTTTCCAGCATGCCATGAAGCGATTGATGAGTGATGGAAGCAATGGTGGTTAGCCGTTATACATACTTATTTTTTACAACATAGGTTGTTAGCTTTTCATAATTGCGTACTTATACTTTTATTTTAGACAAAGGATTGTATCGAAGACCTGGAGGTAACGAGCCAATTATTGGAAGATGAAAGTGATCGACTTTGGAACAAACTTACTGGTAGTAGTTCTGACGATACCGAGGCGCTGGACAATTTGCGTGAGCAGATCGCCGCAAGACTGCAAAATATGGTTTCCGAGACGTAGTGCTCTGAAAGTTTCCATTGTTGCTTTGGTGTTTGTTCATGTGTTAAAGGAAGTTTGTATGAAAAGAAGAGTTATTTAGACTGAAGTGGATTTGAGCTGATTACGAGTGAATTTAAGTTACCTAAGTATTGAGCAATTGATTGGTGGCCATGTTTTGTGGGTGGCACATCGTAAAAGGAGACCGAAAACAAATAGCTGGGTGTCAGCATGTGTCAGGCTACTAACCTAGGCACTACCACCCTCCAGCCTGGGGCTCAGACCAGTGACCACTAAGAATAACTCTTATTGGTCTTTGGTCTGGGGTCGGAGAGACATAAGACCGCCCGTGGCCGCGGACGCATTAGTGACACCTCTGGTGTTGCAAATGAAAATGAGAATAAAAACGTTCTTTTTTATTTCTAATGGGCTCGCGTTTGACCCTAATCACACCTGATGGAAAGTAATGATAGGACATTCCATATTTCCATACTTAGTACCTGTGCGACTAAGTTTTTCAAGACTAGCTTCCGCCTGCGACTTCGCCCGCATGGAATTCGGCGATCGCGTTCCCCCGGGAACGGCGTTTTTCCGGGATTAAAAGTACCATGTCCTTTCCCGGGACTCCTACTATCTCCATACCAAATTTCATCCAAATCGGTCCAGTGGATGAATCGTGAAGAGGTAAGACTGTAGGTAAGATAAGTAAAGACAGACAGAGTTCCTACCGCATTAGATGTCCTGTCGTGCTATAACTCTTATGTCAATTTAGGAGGAATTCCCAAGTTTAATCTTGAAATTATTTCAAGCAATGAGTGTGATCTTGATCATGATATTCATGGCTCATTATTCTATTATTTAGCCACTATTGATTCCTAGAAAGTTCTATGGTATGTGTATAGTATAGATAGACTGGTAGTACCAGTTCATATCCCATTGTTCAACAGCTAGTACGTACTAGTACTTACCCAAATTTCGTTTCAAATAGTCGAGGTCAGAAACTGTAGAAGACATGTGTGTATGACTTTATTTTTAACTTAAATACAAACTGTCAAAGGTCGAGTCCACTACTCCTGGATTCCTTGACTACTGGGTAAGTAACTAGTTGGTTATACCAGTCTATACTTGACCATTAGTGTTCCAGTAAATGGATAACGTTTTCACGACCATATGGATGTGATTCATCCTTGACTGCTGTTTTAAAGCGGCCTCTACAATATACATGGTGGGTCGTTATCCTATAGCAAATAATTAACCCACAGTATCAGCTATCGATTCTAAGTATATTGTATAGGTCTTTAATTTTTTTCGAATTATATAAATATTTTTTTACCCACTAGAAAAATTAAAAACCTATAAAATATGCTTAGTATCGATAGCCGATACTGTGGGTTAATTATTTGTTATAGGATCCGATCCACCATGTATATCTACCGCATTTAAATAGGCAAAGGAATTACAATTTTCCTCGTTCTTGCAGTGCAAAAAGGACTGAGCTGCTTATTCGCTGATAGTGTAGAGCGTGTATATTTTAAAGATCATTTTATTACCTACTTTCTTTTATCAGACTGATAGAATGTAATGTGTAGATTGTAATTGTAGTGTCATTATTTATGTTTAAAGTCATTATCTCAGTATTAGCGTAACTAACTTGTTTGGTCTCTACGACAAAAATGACAGTTACTACAGAGTTTTATGAAATTGTTAATGTTTGTTTTTTTTTCTTTTGGAAATTGTCTTCGTTAGTCAGGGGGTCTATTCGGTTCTATAAAAAGGAATAGGGATTTCCCATATCCCTAAATAAAGATGTTATCTCCTTATTTAACGAGGTCTATATTGGGATAATATGTCAATAGTCCGACGAGTGGGATGAGCGGACGCTTTTTCCGTAGCATTTTAATAGTGAATGAAACCCCCAGGTACATACTTAACTTACCAACGTCCTTTATAAAATCAATTTGTCCACAGTCGCTATTACGCGACCTGTATGAGCAATCTGCTTTTATCTTTTCAAGTACCTACCTAAGTCTTGTGCAAAAAAATCATCTGTGATATTAATGTTAACTACTTAAGTACACTTTTCTAAATTTATCTAGTACTAAGACACCATAGTTAACTTGATATCTATTAACCATGGAGTAACTTTGAAGAGGGCTAAGGTACCCACATACCAAATCCTGTAATTAACAGGTTTACAGTACAGGGTCCCAGAAGCAAGTTGATCTTAGTGGTGTCACCTAGATAGATAGATTTAATGTACAAATCTGCGAACTGAGTTAAGTGGATGAACATAAAGTTCATTATTTGTAAATTAAACGTAAGTAATCTTTGTTTTAATAAAAATAAAATTAAGCAAGTATATAGACCGGACTTTCTTTTTCTATATTCCTTTGACTGAATGTTAACAATGGTAAAATCGGATATCGGTATGAAAAGTTATCGACAATTTTATATTCCACGTAGACGAAGTCACGGGGCACAACTAGTTACCTAATATATGTAGCGAAATCGCTGTCATATTGACACGTGTTTAATTTTGTCGCTTGGTCATAAAGCTTCATGACCCCACGTTGGGGGCACACGGACAGGAAAGGGTTACCTTTAAATGAAGTCGTCCACATCTGAACCTCAGTGTGCCTCAGTGCTAACTAGTCCATATAGATCCCATAGGGACGGCTTGCGCAGTTGATTCGGGGGCTGTTTTACGTACATTAAAAAAAAAACAAGTTAAGGAAATATTTCATTTATTAAACGGTAGGTACACATATTTCTACTATGCCTAAAATTAAACAATACTATTATTTTATTTATATACACAAACATCAATTAAAACGATATTGCTTTATAATCAATTATCTACTGTTTAAGTATTATTATCATTTCCAGAAAAAATATACCTACATAACCTACACCTCATTCAATCGTTACTGAAATTAACAAGTAAATAAACATAACTGCACTATTCCACACTATTAATCTGTGTACAAAATGTAACGAAAGTGATTACAATTAAATAATTATCTACACAATATGAAAATTGATAAATATGTCAACATTCTAGCTAGGAACATCACAGCTCACTAAGGGGCACAAGCTTAAAGTAACTTAAATATTAATACCACAAATTAATACATACAAGGGTCTATGTATTATTTATTTGTCCGTTTTATTATTAGTGGTCGGCAGCAAGTGCTTTTCATGATTATGAATAGGATATATGAAGACTATTTCGCACATTGTGCGTCGATAAAAAAATAGGCTCTAATATGACTGTTTGCACAGGCACGGTTTATGCTAATTTTGTCGTGAAGAATTTGCTGATTTTGCCTTTATTCACAACATACTTAAATATGGTATCACCATTATTTTGTATTAAATATGGCATTGAGTATTTATCATTAACAAAAAAGCAACTAGGTAAAGTTTGATTAAGTATTTACTTTGATAAATAGACGTTTAGGCTGCCGAGACAATGTGTTATATAAGGTTTCGCTTTAAGGAAGAATCGAATACATTAAATGCACTTTCAATCAAACAGGTCGCTGTAGTTACGCGTCTGGTTAATGTAAATATACCTAAGTATATATGTATAAATATTCACGTATGCTTGTACGAGTAATTGGTACGAGTTGAGGTATCTTATGGTGGTGTTAGAGTTGGGTTGTTTTGGCGCGAGGTTATTTATTGATGTCGGTGGATGGGCGGCGTGCGTTGTTGCGTTGCGGCGGGATGACGAACTCTGCGTGTCGCGGGGTGGTGAAGGGGTTGGAGGGCGCGAAGGGGCCGCTCACGGAGCCCTGGCGCTGCGGGCCGCGCCGCGCCGCCGGCGCCTCGCCCCTAGACGGGCTTCCGGGGCTACAACATCGAATTCGGTACTTGGTAAGGTCAATCAATAAAATAATGAAAATAAACTATTAAAAAGGTCACCAAAATCATGTTTTCAAAAGATATCGTGTTCTTCAAATTTATCAGCCAGGTATTTGTAGCCAACCCACTCGCTATGTATTCTTTAGCATAGCATTTAATATAAAATACTTTTGATGGTCTAAATAGATGGGTGAAGGTCGGTGTTACAGGTTTACACAACTTGGAAGGCGCGTGGATTTAGCAATAATAGTCTCTGCATCAACGGCTTAAGTGCTTCGCCGCGCGCCTTCTAAGTTGTGTCGTGCTATAACTCGAATCTAAGACTACACTATTTGTATGAAAATACTTGGAATATACCATTTTCATCCAGGATATCTAGTCTTGAATCCATCAGGCTGCGTTTTGACGTTTAATAAAAGTATCAAGTAGCCAATTCCCATTTATTTGTAACCTGTAACCTCTCGGCTACGACTATGTGAAGCAGATTTGTTTTTGTAAAACATTGCGTATGATGCGAAGTAACCGTTGTGCAGCGAGCATTACTACCATATTTTAAGGCAAACGCTCGAGGTCGCGTAAATTCATGGCCGAGCTTTAACAAGCTTAATAGGAGCTTGCATTGTTGTGTAATATAAGTTATTAGAGAAAAGATTATCATCGAGCAGAAATCGACAAGCAATTCAATATACATATTCTCTACAAATCTAGTTCTAGTGATTTATGATCTCAAGTGACTGATTTGTGGAGGTGAACTGTAATAAAATGCGTATGAATAAAATGAAAGAAACGTAAATTGTCATGTTTTTGAAACAGTCGAAATTAGAGATGGGCGATGGTTAAATATGTAAAGGGCTCAGGGAGGATACTATTAACTGGTACAGTTGTTTCACCTTTGATCCACCATGAGTGCGATTCAGCGCCATCTATGGTCGCTTAAGATCGTCAATAGCTTTGCTGAAAATTATTGTTTAAAATTTTACAATCCTTTTCAAATACACATGAGACTAAATATAAAAATCACAATTTAACATAGATGCAATCAGTCTTATTAGTGGGCTAATCTAGATAATCTAACCACTCTAAGAGGAACTAAGCTGCTCCGTAGAAAGTTGCTAGTAGCAGTAGCTGCGCTCAAGGAATAGAGAACTATGGCGCCCTTATGGCATGCCCATGTGACAATTTTCCCTCATAATAAGTATGTTTAGTTGGCCGCCCGAGTTGAAATGAATAAAAATCTCATAACCGTTTGAGTTCAAAAGACCAAGGGCTGATTTCAACCGGAACAAATTCAAACTTTGTATGGATTATTCGAGGAATAAATTTTATCTGACGATTGAAAAATCAACCCTTGAAAAACTAGCCACCATATAAAGTGACACTGGTCAGCCCAGTTCTTGGTTCAGTAGGAGTACTCGGAATAGTGGCGTTACCTAGGCACCGTGTTGAGGTCGGCGGCGGCGGACAGCTGGCGCGGCGGCAGCGCGGGCGGCGCGCCCGGCGGCGGCTTCG
>OZ020273.1:9401655-9499619 GCA_963971205.1 Aethes cnicana | reverse complement strand
AGGGTTTGCGCTATATTCCCACGCGGGCCCAGTGCGGATTGGCGACTTCACACACATCTTTGAATTACTTCGCAGATGCGTGCAAGTTCCCTCACGATGTTTTCCTTCACCGAAAAGCTCAGTGGTAAATTCAAATTGAATTTCGCACATAAGTAAACTTAGAGGTGCGAGCCGGAATCGAACCCCCGCCGACTCTCTGCACGAGAGGCGGTAGGTCGAACCACTAAGCCACCACGGCTTTTTTTTTACCAACTCGAAAGAAATTGAAAACGCTGATACTGTGTGTAAAATATCCTCACAGCGTTTTGGTTGACCCTATATGTATTCTCGGGTTATTTAGCAAGTAAATGCTTTCGACATAATTGTAAGGCTTAAGAGGTATTATTCCGAAAGTTGGCAACGTCGCAAATTGCTGTCAAATATTTCGCTGTTTATATATATATATTTTTAATATCACTGAATGAAAACATGAATAATCGCTCTATGGTTGAATAAAACATTAAGTATGGATTTCAACAATTATCGTAGCAACTCAGTAAAATTCAGTAATATTCAGAAAATAATAAAAACAGCTAAACATTTGACAGCTATATGCGACGTTGCCAACTTTCAGAATAAATCCTCTTAAAGCTGGCAGTTTCAAATCTGTAGTCATAAAATATCTAAGCTACGATCTCGTGCTAGCGTATCGTGTCGTTTTCTAGAACTAGATGACGCAACCAAGCTTCCACTCGGGTGATATTGATACCTGTCCGAAAGGCGCAAACAATTTCTTTTCTTCGCCATCCGTCACTTTTCCTTTCTTCGAATTACGATATAAATAGAGCAACATTTATATTAAACAGAGGAAACAAATATTTGTGTGTCTATTTCAGTACCTAAGCATTGAGGTAAATACAAGATTCTGTTGTATGGAAAGGACGACAGAAATAATTTGATAACATCTTACGCGATATTGAGCGTGTAACGTGTATTTTTTTATGACGATGGCATAGGCAAACGAGCGCACAGCCCTGATGCTAAGTGGTCACTGCGGCTCATGGACACCGAAATCCTTTGATCCCCCATTAAGAAACCATAAGATCTCGAATGCGTTGCCTACCCTGAGGCCTAAGATGGAATGCCTCTGTGCCAGAAATTTCACCGGCTGCCTTAACCCCCTACCGGAACACAACAGTGCGAGCATTGCTATTTGGCGGCAGGTTAGCGGGGAAAGACGGTGGTACCTCCCCGGACGGACCCAGCACCAGGCCTACCACTAGCAAAATACAGTAAAAATCGCACATCAATATTTCACAAGTGATAATTACCATCATTTCCAAAGATGTACGTTGATAAATATCCAAATAGATTATTGACACAACCAGACTTATTACCCTTGGTTACTTGTTTTTTTTTAAACCATGCATACTTCAACAATAAAAGGAACTTGGTTTGCTTAATAATCACCAGTTTTATATCGATAAAAAATACGGTCTTCAATTTGTCTCTATTTTTTTCAAATTTCAGTGTCAGTTACCTTGTCCATGTGGGCTAGCAGTCCTTCCTGGCTGCTCTGCCGCGTGGTTTCCCGCACCAGCTCCTTGGCCTGCGCTGCGAACTGCTCCAGCAAGGAGCTCTGCGATGCTTGCCGGGATACGCCGCTATTAGTCCGCTGAATAACAATAAATCACGTTAAAATCTACGTAGAAAGCGATGGAGAAAAACGATGAGTTGACTCATGCACAGTTGACGGAGTCCTGATGGTTAAATATAGCCGCCGAGCTAACGGCTTAACGGACGGTTTGAATCAACCTGCCCTTATAAGTGTCCCCGTGCAATCGCGACCCCACGGCGTGTTGTATCGCCATCTCTGTTCGTCTCACCCTGAGGTGCGGCGCGTGCGAGTGGGACGGCGTGAGCGCGCGGTCGCTGTCGCTGGTGCTGGCGCTGTCGGCGGCGCGCTGCCGCGACACCACGGTCTTCGGCGTCGTCGTGGAGTTCGAGTCCGATTCGCGACCGAAACTGCCGCTGTCCGTGTCCTGGATAAAAGAACGCAATTTTTTAATACGGTTGCTCAAAAAGTAAACACTTCGACACCTGTTTAACGTGCCAAAAGTTCGTCATTACCGAACGAGCGCTTATTGTTTTTTGACAGCTAGTGAGCGTGCCTAAAGTTGTTTTTTACGGACTATAGTGCGTAAAGTTTTTTTCACTTCTCATGCTCTTAAAAATGTTACTTTAGTCTCTGCACATCGGGACTAAAGCTCTTTTTTAGTCTCTAGGGACTAAAGTATTTTTTTTTAATTTACATTGGAAACCCGCCTAAACAGCCAACCACAGAGTTTGTGAAAGGAGGATTATCCCCATTTCCAGTGAACCTAGACAATTTGTAGGGCGTGAAAAAACTATTTAATTTCGTGAAACACGATTTAATGATTACGAATACCTATGAATCTTGTTTTATTTAAAGTGAATTCATTTAATAATGCATGACCCAATTAGTTTTAAAATATATTAATAGTTTTCAAGTTTGAATCTGTTGGCTAAATATCATTCAAAACGTCACGTGATAAAAAACAGGTCAAGTGCGAGTTGGACTCGCGCACCGAGGGTTCCATACCTACAAACTTGATGATGCAAATTTAACAATACAAACTTATTATTTGCGGTTGGTGAAGTAGACACGGCTACTGCGCCAAACGCAAATGATAAGTTTGTATTAGTAAATTGGCTTTTTTTGCACCAAAATATATAATATTTACGGTTATCAGATTTATTCCTGTACGTGTGCTGTAAGACCTTGTTTCTGGCCAAATTTCATGATTCTAGGTCATCGGGAAGTAGCCGGTTATCTACTTTGTTACAATAAATATCGTAATTTTGTATGAACTTCGTTTTTTTTCCTTGCATTCGAAGTGAAAAGCAGAGTGTTTAACGCGTGACTAAACAACCATAATGACACTCGAACTATAGCCACCCTCGCTCTGCTCGGGTGGCTAAACATCTCGAGTCATAATGGCTTGTTTTAGTCCCTTGATAAACAATCTACTATTTGAGCTTCATCCTGTCCGTTTATTTATTATTTATTTGTACTATTGCAATTTATTAATGGGTCATTCTGAACACCCAAAAGGTGCTCCATACTCAATTTAATGTCAAAAGCTCGTAGCGTTTTCACTTGCTGGAACACACTGGATTTGTCGTAGTGTGGACGTTCAGTCGTCAGCCGTACCCACTCCACCACTGCTCCTATCCTATTGCGGATCTTGTGTGGAACTCTTACTCTTGTTGCCAAGACGTTATTATGCATATATATGACGCTGCGGTGTCGTAAAATGAAGACACATTCAATGTACAAACCTATATTAAAAAAAAAGAGAAAGTAATAAGAAAGACTGACTGCGAGTTTCTTATTGGGCGGATCTTCTCGCAGGTAGCCTGGTTATAGTTAAATATCCAAAGTTTCTAAATTTGCCGAATCCGTCCCTTACGTTTGCAATCTACCTAATTATTTAGAATGCATTTCGGATCGTGCCATTGACAGGAAAGAAATGTCATATAAAGGATGACAGATAAATTGTCAAGAGATATTCAGAGAACTTGGTCGAGATCGCGCCAAAAGTGTTATTTCTAAAGTCTAATTACAAAACTTTATGAAAAATTACAATATAAACAGTTTGAAAGCGTTACAGTGGTTTTTTTTCAAAAATTACCCGCCGCCCCGACATATACATATTTATGATCGCGTCGTCGCTCGAGTGTACTGGGCAGACTCACGCTCTTGTTGACGGGCGCGGCGGGCGCGCCGGGCGCGGCGGGCGGCGGCTCGTCGTCCGACAGCTCGCTGTGCTCGGAGCTGGACGGCGACGGCGACGGCGACGTGGACGCGCGCGCCGCCGGCGGCTCCTCGCCGAACATCAGCGACGACGGCGGACTGTACACCTACACACAACAACACACACTCAGACAACCTCAGACTCCGCATGAAGCGTGGTGGCCTAGTAGTTCGACCTCCCGCCTCTCATGCAGAGGGTCGGGGGTTCGATTCCGGCTCGCACCTCAAGTTTACTTATGTGCGAAATTCAGTTTGAATTTACCACTTAGCTTTTCGGTGAAGGAAAGCATCGTGAAGAAACCTGCACGCATCTTTCACTTCTTCACACACATCTTTGAAATACTTCGCGTATTTCAAAGATGTGTGTGAAGTCCCCAATCCGCACTGGGCCCGCGTGGGGACTATAGCCCAAACCCTCTCGTAATAAGAGGAGGCCTGTGCCCAGCAGTGGGACGCAAATAGGCAGTAGTAGTAGTAGTAACCTCAGACTCGCTTTCTAGCTCAACTCCTGGTTTAGTTTCGATACACCTTATTTTCTACTAGCCGATGCCCGCGAACTTCGTCCCGTGTAGACTTAGAATTTGCGTACCCGATGATACTATACATATAGACAGAGTTATAGAAGTATTGAAAAATTGGTTTGATCCGTGGAAAACCCGTTCCCGTGGAAATATCGGGATAAAAGGGTCTCAAACTATCTCCATACCAAATTTCATCCAAATCGGTCCACTCGTTGCGACGTGAAGGAAGGACAATAAACAAACACACTTTCGCATTTATAATATTAGTATGGATTCTCAAGCTTAAATGCGATGTAAAGCTGTAAATCATCAGCGTAATGTAATATTTGCAGTTACTTTAACCTGTGTCACATCTGCGCTGTATAATATGAATAAGATAGGTCCCCAGTATTGCTCCTTCAGGTACAACTCTCGTTCAAATTTTCCACTAATGTGGCCGCGAACAGTCGTAAAGCACGATATAACATAAATGGCACGCGGATTAAGAAACTCTGCGTCAGCGGCTTAAGTGCTTTCGCCGCGCGCCTTCCACGTCGTGTCGTGCTATCCTACCCATTGCGTTAATCTAAATCCGAAAGTAACCAGAAAAAGTTGAATAACTTACCGTTCCAGGATCTAATGAGGATGACAAAGTCATTGGCACTTGCACCACTGCGTTGTACGTTTCTCCGATCACGTGTTGCTGATGAGGATTGCCTTAAAAATACAAACAAGTCAGCTTGTGTCCTTTTTTATTTGGTTCCTAGTTTTACTTTTAATGGAGCTTTAGTTACAAACCTGGTGACAAATCCGATGAAACCATCTCAGAGACGAAATCGCTCAGCGACGAATATGAAGAGCTTGTGCTTTCCGCACCCTCCGAATCTGATCCACTTTCATCTAAAAACGAACACGCAACTCATTAATGCTTACCAAAAAAAATTATAATTTCATCGAACTAATTTTCTTTAATTTAATGTCCAAGACGTAAGCTACAAACTATTTATATAATTGTCAACAGAGACTATATGATGGTACCTGTGGGTTGATTTTCATGCCTCTGCAACTGCCTAAGGGCCCCATTAAGCGAGCTGCCATCGTCCCAAACAGCGAAACGGATCGGCTGTAGTTGTTCTGCGAACCATTTAGGCTTGTCTCCGACTTGCCGTGGGTCGAATAAGCCAGTCTGTACTCGAAGGAACGCCACGTTACATGGCGTTAGGGACCATTCCGCTAAAAACTCCACCGCCTAGGATATAAAAAGACGATTAGTGACATTCGAACTACGCTAAATTTCATTACAAGATAAATTAGGTAGCACTTAACCAACCTGTGTTCTAGCGAACTTGTTCAAGAAGTTAGTAGTTCTCGGTCGTGATCTGAGAAAGCTGTTGATTTGAAAAGCGACCACGGGCCGCGGGTATAATCTCAATGTCCGCGTGTGCTCCATGAAGTTTGCCAGAATGTTCTGCGAGTTGAAGAATCTCACCTGTAACGAATATCACAATTGAGTGTGAAAAGATCAGATGAATAATTAAATTTTAGTTTTCAAAGGATGAAGCCGTGGTGGCCTAGTGGTTCGACCTACCGCCTCTCATGCCGAGGGTAGGGGGTTCGATTCCGGCTCGCACCTCTAAGTTTACTTATGTGCGAAATTCTATTTGAATTTACCACTGAGCTTTTCGGTGAAGGAAAACATCGTGAGGAAACCTGCACGCATCTGCGAAGTAATTCAAAGATGTGTGTGAAGTCCCCAATCCGCACTGGGCCCGCGTGGGGACTATAGCCCAAACCCTTTCGTGATGAGAGGAGGCCTGTGCCCAGCAGTGGGACGCAAATAGGCTGTAGTAGTAAGTAAGTAGTAGTTTCAAAGGATGAGTTTTCGAGGATTGATGGGCGATAAAATAGGAATTCTTGCGTCTCAATCTTCTAACAATAGGTAGGGCTAGCTAGGAGCAGCCAAGTCAAAAAACTGGAACCAATTGTGATCACCTTATACCTAATTTTAAACCTCAGTAGCTACTCTTAAAGATCGAAAGTTTTGGACAGGAACTTGGACTTTATTTTGCACATGTTTTTGGTGTGATTTGGGGCTTACCATGGCGACCCTGGTCGCGACGTCCACCGAGTCCACGTCGTTGCCGTATATGAGAGGGTTGAAGGGCTGGGGCGAAGCGAGCGAGTGCCTTTGAGGCGTGTGCCCCACGCTGGCGGCGCCGGCGCTAGCGATCGACACGCGGCGGCTTTCCGGCGTGCTGTGCGGCAGGGACTGCGCACCGTCCGTCGAAGAACGGAACGTCGGCGGTTGGACTCTGTGTGAACAAATAATAAAGATGGTACAGCTCTATACAATATCAAGCAAAACGATGTGACGATATTCTACCCAAAGAATCAGCTATCGATTGTAATCATGTTTTTGCCCTATTCTTTTTTTAGAGTTAGTAAAGAATACCACGGGATATGACTAACTTTGACTATAAAAAGCTCCATTGGTGCCATAAACAGCGATTTAATTGTGAGTGGCCATTGGCATGACGTGACGATTATTGCAAAGTGGTATTTTCTCTGTACGAGATTGGAAACCACAATGTTCACTGTTGGACAGGAAAAAGGCCACTTGCAATCGAGATTAATGGTTTATTCATAAGTAGGCGGCGGGGTTATATTTCCACCACCACAACTGCCTATTTCCGGCCCACTGCCGCCTAAGAAGTGGATGAGTTTATATGTCTGTCTGTGATAGGTCATATACATATAGCCTAAATTATACATCAACTTACTTGAGAGTCGCGCCTCCTACGCTGTCTCTTCTCGAAGGCATGAGAGGGGCGGTGGCTTGTTCCACAGAACTGTTCGTAAGACTGCTTAGGGCCTGATGAAAGAATATCAGCTATAGCTATCAGGCAGAGCATAGATTAAATTTGAATTATTTAAGCTTTTAATCTAATTAAGGCTTATTACCATACAAACTCTGAAGTTCAAGAAAAAAAGGACTGCTACTTTTATATTTGCATAGGTAAAATAAGTAATGGACTTCCATTTCAATTGCATAACATTTCTAATTGTGAAGCTTTAATTTATTGAAGCAGCGAAACACAATTATAAAGTGAAAAATATCGACAAGTAGGTAAATAGTTAATCATTCCCAACCTGTTATTTCTCTAACGTTAGTATGACCAGTGACGGGATAGGGATACAGTCGTAGCTGTTCACAAGATACGACGAAGGTTTTTCTACTAAGTAAATATTTCTAGCCAAATACCACACTCCTTGCAAATATCAATTTTACGTAAACACAACAAGCTCGAAAACTTTTCCTGAAATACAAGCAGCGGAACGTTTGTAAAATTAACATATTAAATAAGTAAATATAATATGCATAAATACGGTGTGTGTACGTTGAATTATATTACAATTCCCACATGCAGTTCACCAAATATAAACAGTACGAGTATGTACTTGCATAATTGTTTAAATTATAGGTAGGTAGTCAGTTAGGTTACACGATTCGGTAACATTAAGTACGACCCATGACCGAAAAGAAAACATTTAAGTTAAAATAGAAACGATATACAAACATGTCAATCTTATATATTCGGGTAAATATTGATGCGTCCCTTTCAGACATGGACAGAACTTATGTAAATTATCGTGTAGAAATCTACGTTCATCATTTTTTTCTTACGTACAACATCAAAACACAACATAACAAATGTAGCCAAACCATGCCAAACTGTAGCGAAAACACAGACTGAAATTGTGTTACGTATGTTAACACAATGAAATATGTAACTTGGAAACGTAGGGAGTTTGAAGTAAAGGTAATGATAATGCTTGTGTAATGTCCCCAACACTGATTTCAGTCAACGAGTTAAACTGTGCCCCGTTTAGAATACTACAAAAAATAAAACATTATGATTTTTAATAAGACTAGAAAATAAGAATTTGAAATGGATGTATTTCTTTTAATAATGATGAAAATGCGACACCATAAAGTTATGAACTGTAGAATTCTAAAAGGGTGGCACGTAAATAATACAATACTGTCTTCTGAGTAGGTTATTAAGTCGTGAAGAAATCAGTCAAAGTGTGCAATAAAAAGAGTAGTAATATTTACACCAGATCCGGCGTTATCCATGAGATGCATGGTCTAGCGACGGGAAAGAAGTGAGGGCGAATGTTAGTGAAGTGAACCAAACGTAGGAATCCTCATAACAAAATAAAAAACACTTTAAATTTGTTTTGTTACGAGTTAGTATGTAGTGTAGAAGTGAATTATCGTTCCAATTATAAGAGAAAAGTACCCTTTAGGTGTTTCAGTAATGTTTCGATAGATTTTAAGAATGCAGAATAGCGACATCGACCACAATGCGCTCACGAGTGCATTTATAGAAAGGAAAGTGATTAAATATTATTATAAGTTGAAAAGACACGACAAATCTATAGCAGGAAAACTAGTTCTCGGTTTACCTGTTTTAGGTGACTTTTTAGAACGGAGCCTTCCGGTTCGGGGAGTGGGGGTAGATCTTGGTCGTTTCCGCTGGGGGGGACGAGTTTTGTTGCGTCGAGGTCTACTAGCCAAATGTCATCAGGTAACCTGTATAAAATAAACAACATAAATTAAGAATAACATGCTTTATCACAGAAAGTCTTTCAAATCAGCGTACGCCCGAAATAAGTGTTAAATACTAGGCAGCGACATTTATTATCGCATTTAGGCTACCTATAGCCTGTATGAAAAATTTCAAGATGGATATTGATCACTTACAGAGCTTTTGTGATGCACGCCGTAAAGTAAGAAGACTGCCACTCTTTATATTACATTGACTCTGGCTTTATATAGTTTTTAAAAAATGTATTATTATTTAGAGCCTTTTTTGCCCCACTCCTCTCAATAGAGAGCATTCTTCCAGTTCTTCCACAAATTCAGTAGGGTCTAGGTCTCTTGGCTGTCGCGGTCTGCCTTTTGTTCTATTACATATATTAACATAATGACTGATTTAACTTACCTGAAATTCTTCTTGTAAGTGAGGAAGGTAGCCGGTATGCCGATGAGGAACGGTGTCGGGGCTAACAGTAGCTGTTCAGCGCAGCTCATACAACACGGTAGAAGCGGTATGGCAGGGAACATATACTCAAGGGGGTACAACATAGCAACGAGAGCCATCACGGACATAGAGAGGGCGTTGTAATCCCGAGACTGGACCACCACTTTGTTCTCCAAGATTATGAGCGTTAACACCTTTAAACATGTGTCCACACCTGAAAAAAATAACAAATTTCTACAGTGTGATCATAGAGCGTGAATGATAAATGATTATCAAAATCACCTGCCTCTAGTAAGGAAAATAGTTTTGGGCAAGATTGTCCGACTGAGCCATGAATAAATAAAAAAAGCACTTTCATAAAAACACAGACAGCCTCGGAGAATATCCTATACAAACAGAGCGAGACACTTTCATATTTAAGGCAATAAAATGGTAATGTCATGACAATAACCCCATATCAGCCTTGCTAGGATTATCATAAAATTACAATACCAAATATTGCCACTCACTATAATATATTTCGTCGCCACTTTAATGCTCATTAAAGCACCCGTGTGTGGTAAGATAAAACCTAATTATATTCTCTTTACCTCACATAAAATATAAGTACACTCACCTAATAGCTCGAGTGGTAGGTGTAGGGGGAAATCAACTAGGGCAAATCTCGTGTGATCCGGCAGAGCAAAGAGTAAGGGAGCGTGAGCGGTAGGTGACAATATTTCGAGTTCCACGCGAGTTTTCCCCGGCACGGGCACGGGCGCGGAAAGGAGTCGAAGGATCCACGTCTCGATTTCTTTCACGTCGTGGAGGACTATCGTTGGCGTGTTGTCGTAGGCTTGTCCGGTCAAAACTGACCATACTGTATCCCTGTAACAACAAAAAGCCTCTGTTAATAATAGTAGTTTATGTAACTGCTACATAATAAAGGTCCTTAAGGGTGATTCTTATTCTTACGTTTTTTTGTGTGAGTTGTAAGAATTCAATATATTTTTGAGGAAAATCCGTAAACTTTATATTAATTTACCTAGTAAAGTACCTCTAGTATCATGTATGAATATTTTTTTATCATAATATTATTAGAAAGATATTTAAAAAAAATAACAAGTCCAAAATGTCACGGACCGTGTAGTGTGAGATTCCCGGATTTGAAAACAAAATATTTTTTTCTGTAGAGATGGCATGTTATTTTAATAAATATTACTGCAATTATGAAAGAATAATCTATTTTCTATAAGACTACATAAAAATATATATATATAAATATCAATGACAATTTATGATTTTAAACTACTTGAACTTTGTGAGAAGTTTTTGTGTCACGACCATGTGCGATAACATAAATATCCGTTACTGGGTAGAAAACTATCTTTGATGTTGACAACCCTTTCTAAGTTTTTTTAGAACAGCAACACTGTCTTCTTGTCAGATTTGCAAAGTTCTGAACGTAGTGAGTGTCTCGCAAAAATTTGTTTTCCATTTTATTTGAAAACGGGTCAACCTTAACACGTCAACGCCGTGTAGTATTTCTGAAGGTAAGTACCAGTGTCACCCTTTTGATTGACATATAATATGTACGTCATATAGCGTATTTTAAGATAATTACTTAAGATCTGCGAAATCATGGGTAGTTTTTCGGTTATATTGAACACGTTTCAAATTGTCACGGCCATGGTATGGAAAAAATGTCACGACCGCGGACTTTTTGAGTACACGGTCGTGACATAATAATGCGTGGTCGTAACATCATATGTATTTCATTTTAATAATTGACAACATTTCAAAATTTTTGCAAGGCGTAATTCGAAAACCATTTTGGTATCTCAATCTAAAAAAGTTTCAGATTTTTTCGTTCATTGCTTTTTAGATAAAATCGTGTTTTAGTGGTACCTGGTGCGTGACGTCATCTCACTCAATTCACTCACTCTCGCTAAAGAGCGGGCGTTACGCGCAGAACTATGTATATGCGCAGAAAGACCTAATTTAGTACTACGTCATTTTTGGCTTACGCTCTTTTAGGATGAGGAGTTTTTAAATTTAAATTGTATGTATGATATTGACGACTTACGAAAAAAAAAAGAAAAAAACGTGTCTTTTTAATTTTTTCCTACTTTCTAACTAGCTAATAAAATAGCCATGTAAAAAAATAATTGTCAATTAAATGGTTTTTCTGACTCTGCTATACATATTCTTTGGTTTCATCTGTACTTTTAAAAAACATCCCTTTTATTAAGTATACTGATTTTTCGCTATTATGATTCTGTAGATGCCACGAAAGAAGAAAAACAACCCAGAAGAAAAAAAATAGCAAGGCGTGAATACGAAAGAAATAGACGCGCCAAAATAAAAGCAGATCCCGTCAAATCACCTTAATATGAGGAAGCAAAAGTAAAAGAACGTCATACAGTGTCACAGCCTGGTTCAGTAACGTCACGACCGAGACACAATCTGTCACAGCCATGTTTATGTACCTATTTTTTTTACCTTTCCTGAGGGCTTTAAGGTTGTTCACATGCATCAAAAATATGCTTTTGGTATATACTCGTACTTTTGATGCACATCGCTATAAGTCGTAAAAAAAGAAGTTTTTTTTTTACAATATCTGGACTCAATTTAAGAATCACCCTTAAAACACGAGTGTGGTTTTATGAAACGAGCCACCAGGCGAGTTTCATAATAATATCGCACGAGTGTTTTAAGGTTTAATTATGTACAGTTGCATACACAACTTTATCTACACTTATTTTATAAATCCTCTAAGATGCTTCAAAATCTGTCAGCAATGGCGGCAATTCGAAAACGTCGCAGTGCCTCACATTCGATTTTCAAAAAACATAGACTAAATAGAGCCGACATTTGAATTTGGAACAAACTTTCGCTCTGTCTGACTGAAGAATATAGGCGGGCTGTTCGAAATTTGAATGCTATTGGATAGTCAAATTCGATGGTCTAATACAAGTCTAATACAGTTATTAGACAATTTTAATAGATAAGAAATCTGCTGTAACTAAACAGTTTATCTTAATGCTGGTCATAATTTGCGGTTTTTGAACGCATCATAGAAGGTTTATGATATGAGTGTAGATAAAATATCTAAATAGTTTAAGATTTGGATTTACCGAGGATAGTTATTTGAGTACATTAAGTAAAAACAGAACTCATATACTAAGTTCTGCACCAAGACCTCCATTTCTTCAGATATAACGGCTAGTAACAATTAAGTCATAATGTATAGAGTATAGAACTAAGAGCCGGTAGGTACTAAGATATAAATAACTGGCAACACGACTAGTGGCACCTCTTAAATACTCCAATCCAATAACTTATCTCTTTGATGGTACTGTGGTATCGTCAGAGTAGTATTCCAAATTCAACTTCTTCTCATATTATTATGAACTATAGCGTCTATAGCTTCTGCCCGCGACTTCGCCCGCGTGCAATTCGGTTAGAGCGTTAAACTATAACAAATTATATACTTAAAACCTTCCTCTTGAATCACTCAAATCTCATTGATCTATTATAAGTAAGGATTCACAATCAGCCGAAGAAAAATGGCCTGTCAAAACGGGTGCCCGAACAACTCGGGCACCCGTTTGGCGCTCAGTAAATTAGACACTTAAGTCTTATAGTGTTAGGTTCGCTTTTGTATAAAATATTTATCTTGACACATATTATAAAGACGCGTTATTAGCATATTGGAACGTATTTTCTAATGTCAGTTTGCTCCATATATTTTGACATATTCTGTTAGGCACTATTCGTCTATATGTTATTATAGATCAATGCTCTATCTGTTAAAAAACCGTATCAAAATCCGTTGCTTAGTTTTAAATATCTAAGCATACATAGGGACAGACAGACAGCGAAGCGACTTTGTTTTATACAATGTAGTGATTACTAACCTAAATATCTGTCGAGACGCTCCCACGCGCCGCGGACTGGAAGACTCGTTGCAGGCGTCTATCAACCGCTTCAGGATGAACAGGCACTCTCGGAACGTGGAGAAGAACGGGTGGTGCGACAGCAGACAGAGCGACGTCAAGGAGTGGTTGCGTATGCGCTGCGACAAACGCACAGTTCGGAGAATCATTCAACACGGAATGACAGGTCATTTTTATTTTCAACCGACGAAAAAACGGAGGAGGTTCTCTATTCGTTTATACGTAGTTCGTATATACGTAGGTATATTTTTTCTATGAATGACCACGCATAATTTCGTCAATTGTTAACCGATTTCGATGATTCTTTTTTATTCGAAAGACTTCCAAGGTTCCCATTTTAATTTGGTTCAGTTTTGATGATGGGATCCATGAAAAAATGGGGGAATTCCTCAAAATTGGTTAGCATGTGTACGATTTTGGCAGCAGTTTCAAAGACTACATTGATATTTACGTACCGTTGTACAAAATAAATATATATTGTATATAAAAAATATTTGGACAATGAAAAATAGTAGATTGTTTATCAAGGGACTAAAACAAGCCATTATGACACGAGATGTTTAGCCACCCGAGCAGAGCGAGGGTGGCTATAGTTCGAGTGTCATTATGGTTGTTTAGTCACGCGTTAAACACTCTGCTTTTCACTTCGAATGCGAGGAAAAAAAACGAAGTTCCATACAAAATTACGATATTTATTATAACAAAGTAGATAACCGGCTACTTCCCGATGACCTAGAATCATGAAATTTGGCCAGAAGCAAGGTCTTAAAGCACACGTACAGGAATAAATCTGACAATCGTAAATATTATATATTTTGGTGCAAAAAAAGCCAATTTATTAATACAAACTTATCATTTGCGGTTGGCGCAGTAGCCGTGTCGACTTCACCAACCGCAAATAATAAGTTTGTATTGTTATATTTGCATACGGAACCCTCGGTGCGCGAGTCCAACTCGCACTTGACCTGTTTTTTATCACGTGACGTTTTGAATGATATGTAGCCAACAGATTCAAACTTGAAAACTATTAATATATTTTAAAACTAATGGGTCATGCATTATTAAATGAATTCACTTTTAATAAAACAAGATTCATAGGTATTCGTAATCATTAAATCGTGTTTCACGAAATTAAATCGTTTTTCACGCCCTAGAAATTGTCTAGGTTCACTGGAAATGGGGATAATCCTCCTTTCACAAACTCTGTGGTTGGCTGTTTAGGCGGGTTTCCAATGTAAATTTAAAAAAAATTACTTTAGTCCCTAGAGACTAAAAAAGAGCTTTAGTCCCGATGTGCAGAGACTAAAGTAACATTTTAAGAGCATGAGAAGTGAAAAAAATATTTATGCTTTACTGTTATCTATACGAGGTCAAGCAAAACGTTGTGACGATATTTTACCCACAGAATCAGCTATCGATTCTAAGCTTGTTTTTTTTTTTCGAGTTGGTGACACCGCTACGCGTTCCTGAGAAAAATGGTCTTGACAGAGGGACAGACGGGTAGACAGACAAACTGACAAGGAAGTGATCCTATAAGGGTTCCGTTTTTTCCTTTTGAGGTACGGAACCCCAACAAATGTGTAATTTATCTTTTTTATTCTGTTTATAACATTAGTGTGGATAACTAAACGTTTACGCCCTTTAAAACTTATAAGCTAACTGACCTTTACACAAATAACTACAAACCCACACGCCTAGATACTGAATGCATCTAAGTAAACATCCATTCCTTATAACCTATTGAAAATTGAAACGTGTCTATTGTGGAGCACATTCGATTGTGTCAACGCCTACGCACAAGTGTTATTGAGGGTTCATTTTTTTCAAACTGGATGGAGTTAAAAATAAATGTCTACTTTAGGTGACACAGATAATAGATACTAAAAGCCTTCAGTCACCAGTATTATCAGGATTATGATTGAAAATAAAATCAATACCAGCAACGTTTATAATGTAAATAGGTTATGTTTATGAATATGTTGCGGTGTGCTGTTCGCATATAGCAGTATGACGAGTATTAACGTCATTTCCTGGTAAGGTATCGACATTTGTATCTCACGGTGTTGAAAAAATGGTATCTGAGATTGGAAAACCCACCGTAAACTCCACATGAAGTTTCTAATTTTAAAAATGTATGTCCTTCAGGTATCAGGCCAAGTGACTTTACCAACGCCATTAAGTATATGGTTGAATCTTATACTATATCACACACGTGTTCCCACTCGGGCACACGGCGGATTTCGAACACAATTCGATTGAAGTGTCAATGTTTGCGTGCAAGGATGTCTGTACACTTGTAAATGTGCGTGTGCCACTACCCGGGCCAATGATTCCCTCTCCATCTCCGGATGAAGCAAATGACGGTAGGGGCGAGTTGCGCGCCGGCTCGATCCAGGCGGGTGATTCCGTGGCCATTCTGTATGTAGTACTATTAAATATTCTGTGCCACGGGGCTGTCGTCAGTCGTCCTGCGCCTGTTACCTGCCGCTTCCTGCTCGCGCGGGGGCTGGGCGAGTGCGAGCCGCCGCTCTCGGAGTCGGCGGCGGCGCGCGGGCCCAGCGTGGCGCTGCAGTCGCGCTCCGAGTCGCTCGGGGCCACGTTGCTGCTCCTATAGTCACTGAAACATTCGCGCCGCGTTACTTGGTAACCTAGCAAGACTTGGATATTATATATTTTTTAACAAATCACAGTCAAAGGTCATCCAATGAACCTTGAAATGCAAAAAGTATACAATTCACTACCAATATTCGAAGTTAAAAAATGGTCGTGTAGAAACATTGCTTTCGATGCAATAAACAAGGACAACCTTCAATTAGCAACGTAGCTTAGATCAAGTAGGTATATAGACGAGATGAGGTGAGTGCAGCCATCGTATCACCTGGAGAAGGCGGAGTCGGAGCTCTTCTCCATGGACTTGCGCCAGGACTCGCGGCGCAGCATGGAGCGCTCGCGCGGGCCCGGCGTCGGCGCGCGCTCCACGGCCCGGTAGAAGTTGACGCAGATGCCGTACCGGGTCTTGCCTGGAAGATACGTTACCATAAAACACCCCAATTTAAGACGTACTACCGTCTCATGGACTGGCCATCCGCGATTACCAGACAGAGACTTGGACACAATAAAGTTCAATAATTAACCCATTTAGGAAACCTACGAAAACCTAACTAGACTAGGTACCTGATTTTTAGATTGCCACAGATGGACGAGATTGTCTATTGATGATTACCTATGTAATTAATCACACATTTTAAGTGACCATAGACAACTACTAACAAAATCGTGCCAACAAGTGACTCGATCTCGTGCGTCTCGTGGATAGCTATACAGACTTCGGAAAGTACGTAAATACTACCGCTTTCACAGTTAACAATTTTCCCAACCGACCGGCGCGGTCGTTTAAATGGACTTACGCGTACCCGTGTGTGCCACCGTATAACTCCAATGACAGAACTGCATCTGTGGAACATTTGTCGGACTCACCCGAGTCCTTGTCCGTGAGCGTGAAGACGAAGGACGTGGTGTCCCGGGCGGCCACGTGGCCGGGCGCGCGCCGCGGGCCCACCGACACGCAGCCCTCGGGCTGACAGAAGTACACCATGTCGAGAGGCAGCGGGAAGTCATCGTGGTTGGTCAGTGGGTAACGCCGTAGCAACTCCGGTGCCTGTCCAACAAACATTTAGATTTATAAAGATACCACTGTGTGTATAGCTCAGTATACATATACCGCTTAAAAGAAATCACAATCAGAGTAGGTATTCTTACTCGATTAGGTAGGTAAAAGTAAAAAGCACGCACGGAATTCGTGGGTTCAATTCATAGTAGAATCAATGCTTGAACTCACGATCGTCTAAACGATAAGTTAGATTAGAGACTCCAGATTTTTAAAAAGAAGCGAACTCTATGTGCGAGATGATATAAATTATACGCTACCTACCAACTTTCGCAATGTCAGTTCCAGCGCTCAGACTCTCAATAAAGAACTGAACTCTTAGTGAGAGAGGATAAAAATGTTCCGCTAACAATTTTTGCGATGTCAGTTCAAGACCGAGCAGTTTTATGTGAATGGTTGTTTTCTGGCTGATTATTTGCCATTCTCCCTCATGGACGTAAGCAAACTTTGCTACTATTTGAAGAACGATCTCGATAAAAGCGAGACTTTTAGGTATCTATCGTAAAATCTGGAAAGTCCATTGACTTGCCAAGCAGTTTTAAACAAACGACTTTAGTGATCGCGAACAGTCATTTAAATCGTTCGTAGTATTTTCTGATTTCTTAATCATCTTAACAACTCGACACTCAAATACTTTTTTATAATATTAACCTACTTATAAGAAATTATTATGTCTTGATTATAGAGGTTACTTTGCATGTTAGATAAGCTCAAGATTTGAAATAAGTGCGGGATTATCGCAAGGTTGTTTGATCCTCTGATCCGATTATGTCGCGTAGATACAAATCCAACCATCCTCAAATTTTATATAACTCCCTATTTGTGTAACGAGGAAAAGACGGGATAAAGTAATTGGGGATTACCTGAACAGGAGCGAGGCCCTTCCTTGAAGTGTAGGGCTTGGCCCCAACGATGGTTAGATAATCCACCAGCCGCGGGCACAGGTGCTGCTTCTGAATGTCCATGTCTCTGATATGCGAGAATTCGAGCGCGTCGTCTCTTTAAGCTCCAGGCTTTTCGAAACCATTGTATTTAATAATAATATTGCTTGTCATAATTATCAATTTTAACTAAGATTCTGGAACAAATAAAAAAGGAACATAAACATATCCACAAATTTAGTATTGTACTTAGTGTGTGATGTAATATGTAGTACTCACTAGAACCATCCGAACTGAAACTCTGGTGCCAATATCGAACGTCAGATAAAATTAAGTTAGGTAATGATGAAAAAGGCAGACATCTACCGTATATGGAGTACTTATCGCTGCCAGAAACTATTAAAACTACGTATATTGATTTAAGTTGCAATTAAAGCAGCGCGAGCGTAATACCGGAGCCCCTTGACCCATTTCGCGCCTTGACCCATTTCCGCAGGCCCTAGCAGGTGGCGCGCCCTCCGTCGCTGCTTTATGGACCCTCACGTAAGTAATAAAGTGCTTCAAACCACCGCTCAAAAGATAAATTGCTGATGGTGCTAATGGATTTGTAAATATCAGTGCTTTCTTAGATCTATAACGCACCTAGACCAAGTACTACAACTGCAAGTACTACAGTTGGTTATAAATTAATACTCACTCACTCTCGCTCACTAAGTCGGTCTGTCTGTTATCTCTTATCGCTTAAACCGCTGGTCTGATTTTGATGAAATTTGGCGTGGAGACAGTTTTGAGTCCCAAGGAAGGACATAGGCTAAGTACTTTTTATTCCGGAAAAACGCAGTTCCCTCGGGAATGCGACAACCGATTTCCACGAGGGCGAAGACGCGGGCAGAAGCTACTATTCTATAAAATAATAACTTTCGCAACAATGTATAATTACTGACATGGTGACCAACACAAATTAATATTATAACGAATATAAATTCCAATCTCTGCGAGGAATATTTTATTACCAAATTTCCAAATTGAATGTAATGAAATTTTCCAATCACAATCATTTCAACCTTTTTCAATTTTCTCATCTCTTGAAATTACATCACGACTAGCTTCTGCCCGCGACTTCGCCCGCGTGGAATTCGGTTATCGCGTTCCCGCGGGAACTATGCGTTTTTCCGGGATAAAAAGTAGCCTATGTCCTTTCCCGGGACCCCCACTATCTCCATGCCAAATTTCATCTCAATCGGTCCAGCCGTTGAAGCGTGAAGAGGTAACAGACAGACAGACAGACAGACAGAGTTACTTTCGCATTTATAATATTAATATGGATTACGCGTATAACGAAATAATCAATACCGAATATATGCCAGAATACGAATTTTGCTGCCTTCTACCCGTATGATTGAATGAATGTAGAATAAATATAAAATCCTACCTATACGTGTTTTATACATATGTCCGATATGTGTACGCATATCGGTATTAATGGAGCAGGCAGAATGAAAACTGTTGAGTGCTGTCGATGACGTTAGGTTTGCGTCACCGAATAGGTACGTCATATCTAAGGGAATAATAGCCGCAATAAAAGCTTAATAAAAACGCTTAACGGCGGCGAACGACGCCACTTCGCACTATTGGCCATTTGATATGCCGGGAAACCTTTATAATGTAAATTGCGTGGGATATTATGACTGAAAAAAAATAGAACGGCTAGAACCTACTCAATCTAAAATTCATTCCGACTAGATTGTCTTATGTACAAGCATACCAATATCTATTGAATATTTATTTGTTGACCCTGTTCTATTTGCTAACGAAGCGCACACATGATATATCTTACTCTCTATGCATAATGTCCGTAGAGTACCTACGTGATAATTTTTTTTATATCTATGGTATAGGCAAACGAGGGCACAGCCCACCTGACGGTAAGTGGTTACTGCGGCCCATGGACACCGAAATCCTATGATCCCCATTAAGAAACCATAAGATCTCGAATGCGTTGCCTACCCTGCGGCACACGGCGGACACGGCCTATAAAAGCACGATTTCGAAAAAAATGTTTGCGTGCGAGGACGTCTGTGTGCGTGCGAGGACGTCTGTACACTTGTAAATGTGTGTGTACCACTACGTGGGCCAATGATTCACTCTCCATCTCCGGATGAAATAAATGACGGTAAGGGCGAGTTGGGCGCGAGTTGCGCGCCGGCTATAGATTCAGGCGGGTGATTCCGTGGCCATAGTACTATTAAATATTCTGTGCCTGAGGCCTAATGAGAAGCCTGAGATGGAATGCCTCTGTTCCAGTAATTTCACCGGCTGATGTTTAATGTCCACATTAAGCTATATTCGTACGTACGTATTATTTAAGTATGTACCTACTTACACGAATTATACGCAGCTACCTACGCTTAACGTGGCCATTGTAGCCTCTGACGTAGTTACACCGACATCCATCATATAAGTGATGATTATAGTTCGCAACCTACGCATCTCGTCCTGTTTGCGACTATCAGCTGAAGAGATATCAATTTACATAGCTACATGAAACATAGTAAAAATGGCATTGAACTGAATTGTGTAGGAAATCTATAGATACGTACGTTATATTCTTCATAGAATATATTAAAGCTCACGCACAGCATTGAGAATGTATAGCCCTGCTAAAGCGATTTAGGAGTGGCCTCCACGGGACCTCATGGGGATAGAAACGTGAGCCCTCGCACACTTACATTTATGACAACGGCTATTCAGGGAATCCTACGTTAGGCTCACACTGTATAAGTGTCGACTACGACACAAGTTTACAGCGACATAAACCTTTGTCGTCGATAATAAAGTATATTGAGCAATATTTCAGTAGGATCCCCGTCGGTTAAGTAGCTGTCGGGATGTGTCCTACAGGGCGTAAATTGAAGATGGTTAATGAAGCAGGCAGTTACGTTTGACGCGAAGTACTTTGCTCTTAAAGTAATGTCTTTCAAATGGACCCAAGGAATATTCGTAAGAAGCGCTGAAATTTGTTACACCAGCAAATAGTTATTAATTTTAAAACTTGCCCCCCGTTAAGCGCTAGTTAATTCATTGTTCGCAACAAACTTTTCATAGGGTCAATTTATCGAAATTGTAATCACCAAATATTATGTTTCATACTTCAATTAAAACAGTAGGTAAGTAATTTAACATCCTAACAAAATATGTAGAGTGTGCCGCAATTTCAACGATGTAGGAACTAACCCAAACAAAACTTAGTAAAAGTTACCTACTTTACCAAAAGCCTTTATGAATAGTATGAAATTAGTTTAACATTCTACTATAACTAATAGTTATATTAATATATGAATAGTAAGTTTACTATTTTCAGTTACATACGATACGTGGCTGTTGTAACTGATATGCTGATCTTACACGGCTACTGAACTTTTAGTATCCTACAATCCTATTCATTCATTAAGGACTATTTAAGAGGTCGGGTCGGAATTTCCCAGAAACAATTCCACTATTAGTCTACGGTAGTGTGATTTTTTCCAAGGCGCTATTCAAACAATAAATAGAAAGCAGTTTCTCATCTATAATTATACAAGATGGTATGGTATCCATAGTAATATTATAAATGTGAAAGTGTGTTTGTTTGTGTCCTTCCTTCACGTCGCAAGGACTGGACCGATTTGAATGAAATTTGGTATGGAGATAGTTTGAGACCCTGGGAATAACATAGGATACCTTTTATCCCGATATTTCCACGGGAAAGGGGTTTCTACAGGTAAAACCAGTTTTTTCAACACTTCTATACCTAACTATAACTATCTATAAGTTTAGTGTCATCAGGTACGCAAATTCTAAGTCTACGCGGGACGAAGTCGCGGGTACCGGCTATGTATTTAACTAAATTAAATGAGAATAATAAATCATTAATTTACCTAGTAAAGTAATACAAGAAATTATAAATGGCAAATAAATAAATCTCACCGATTTCTTGACAAGAAATTCATTTCCATACGGTTCATTGAGTGAAGTGAACGAAAAAAAGATCGAAAACCTTCAAACAAGTGCGTCAAATTTGCATTTGCCGATATGCAAACAGCGTTCCATTAAAGTAATCGTACGCCAGCATTTTGTTAAAGTCAATGCCGTTAGTAGATAACACTGACGATAAACGCATGCGACCTCTATGGTATCGAGCGATCCCCGTTACAGGCCCAACTCTGCAATGCAATGACAAAGTTTTACAAAAAAAAATTTGGTTGTCTGTAAAGTGGGTCACGTAACGCTACAACGCTACTATTGCGTCATGTTTTTTCGTGGGCGCAGCCGGCGTTCATCAATTTATAAGACGTTATCACGTCAAAAACGTATTTAAACGAGCAATAACAATCCATCAAAATTGGTTTCTAAGCAAGCGATAAAATCAACTTTCCAACCACTTTCAACTCTTTGCAAAGTCTATTTAACCATTAAATATATTAATAAAAACTTGAGGAAAAATTTGCTAACTCGATCTTCGAACGCCTCGGGAGTTACGCCCTGGCCCGTTGGAACTCGATTATAAGTTAGTGTGAACCCCGACCTTGAGTGCACTCAATACACCTCTAATCATATTAGGGGTAACGTCACAGAAACTTAGCAATATAGTCACTAATAAAATAAACGATATGGTAACATTGATAACTCATACCAAGATTGGGTATACTTATATCATACTTAATTGCTAACTTTATGATTTTGTGTACATCTGGAAGTGTCTTTACATGGTGATTTAGCAGACGTGATCGGAACCAACCCTATGACTCAGTAAATTATAAATTTAAAGCTACTGTTTAAAGTCAATATAAGTCAAATTAAACGAAATTAAGCATTAAGTGCGCCAATTGTACTTGTTTAGTGTGTTAAAGTTCAAATAAATAAACGCTTGATTCAAGAACCTATCGATATTCTTAATTTGACTGTTCTTACAATACTTTAATAATCTCAGAAATTGATATTTTAATCTTGTAATTTTTCATTAAAAAACTTTCAGAACCTGCCTACTTAGAAAAAGTCAAGCTATTTCATATTTACACAAAACCTACAGCATCGATTGTAATAACCAAAAATTATTGAAAATATTATACATATCTTGCAATGAGCAATAATACCTACAGGACGCCGTAGAGCATGTACAGATTGCTAAAATTATGGGATCTAGTTCTTTACTACGTACCTAACACTCGTATCGCACGCGCATAAGTAACGCTTAGTTATACATTTGTGTTTCTTTAACAATCAAAAAACATGTTCACGACGACACTTAATTAAAAAACAGTTTCCCTTAAATGGAGATTTCTACCAGGTTACGTCACGAGCACGTCAGCTCCATGACGCCTTTCGAGTTTCCATCCACATCCAAAGGCACCTGGTTGATTTAGCGAGAGGTTTATAAAAAGTGAGGACTTACCTATGATATTTCGCATGGAGCCGTCGGTAAGCACCATTTGTACATGGTCGGGGCCGCGAGGGTTAGTGCGGGAGTTAGCGAGCATATCACGGGAAGGCAAAGGCGAGGCGAGTGCGGCAGCCGGCATGCGCAGCCCACGCTCGATACAAACCCCCCTCCCCCCCAAAACCGCCGCGCCGCGCCGCCCAACCCCCGAGGGCGGTACGTAGCCGTCTCCTTAAACCGTGATTGATAACGCAACAAAATATAATGCCAATTTAGCGCGAATTGAAAATCTTCACGCTTTCATGTCTTTTCAGTAGGCTGATTCAAAAGAGCTCTCTTTTACATTTATATTCCAACCAACATGCTGAGTAGCTACTTTTACATTTAAATTCATTTATTTTTTAAATAATTATTCTTTAGGTAGATGTTATTTTACAACCTTTGAATTATTTAACTAATTAAAAACTCATTTACGCTGCAAAATAAAAAGCTTTTCTGGGTAGAAAGTAATAAAAGAGTAGGTATGTTTTATGAAAGGGAAACCTCATTTCCCAGTAGGGTACGCTCCACAGGTTGCGCAAGGACGAAGTGAAGTGCTACAAGTGACGGAGAAAAACTACTTTGTAATAAATAAACTGTTCTATTGAAAATATATCAAACACAAAAAAAAACATTATTTGATTTTTTATTTGCCGGTATCTTCTTTGAGGGAAACAGTTCTATTGAAGACCATCTGAAATAGAATAATAGGACCTAGAGACCTTCTCCTCAAAATATTAATGCTGAATGAATGATATAAAGGTAGTATTGTCAAACTGTTAATAGTTTCTCCCGAAAGAGTGAGGAAGAATTGTGAAAAGAAAATACATCACTGAAAATCTCTAAATGAAATGGCCCTTTTGAACGTGAATTTACATTGTTATCTTTAGATCATGGCCAGGATATTTTGAGCTTCAGCTTCATTGCATTTGACTTACCTTGGTAGCAGTTGTGTCGGGATCGACAGAGAAGAAGCCAATCCTCTCGAATTGGAACTTGTCGTACACTTTAGCGCCTTTTATGGAGGCGTCCGCGAACGCTTTTACCACCTTCAAAGTATCCGTGCGGCAGTCCGATAGGAAACCCCCAGGGACTTCGTTGGGATCCTCCGGGTTTTTATGTTTGAACCTACCGACCAATTATTACGATTATGCCTTCGGACTTTCATTAGTTCTGTTACTTGGACCAAGAGCGCGTTTAGAGCGGGGTTGTCTTGCGTTTTTGACGGGTAACGTAATATAAATGGGCGCAGCTGAAAATCAGCGATGTAGCTCCGGGCCACAGTATTATGCTGAGCTGTTAGCCCTTTCGGCTATTAAACTTTAATTCTAGTTCGTTTTATTTAAAATGAGATTATAAATTGTTTTAATTTCAGTTGTTTCTTTTAAGTGGATGTGTATTTTGTTTTGTTCAAAATAGCCGAATAAAGAAAGATATTTCATTTCATTTCAATTAGTTATATCATCAAAAAAATCACTACTTAATTTATACACTGCTTGCTTTACGCAGGATGTTTTTTTGCAGTTTTGAGAAATCCTAATCTATTGGAGATGGAGAGAAACTGTATTTTGTAGGGAAAATAAATTTGGCAGTGTCAAATTAGAGTAGGCTTGTGTTATTGTCCTATTATAGTAAAAAAAATATGAGTCACTGGAAGCTAGCTGCCAACTAGATTGGACTTGACTTACTTGGCAAGTATTATAATAGGTACTTACAGTGGTTCGTAAAGCCTGACTTCCACAGTGAGAGGTTCAGACACCCAGTGAATGAAAGCTTTGGGCTTCTCAGCAGACTCTGCGGGCTCAGCCGTGCATTCCACTTCGACTGTTTTACCGGCAGCGTCGTGGATCACTTTGGACACCTACATCAGAATAGTAGTTTATGTAACTGCTACATAATAAAGGTTCTTAAAAAACGAGTGTGGTTTTAAGGTCTTATTATGTACAGTTGCATACACAGTTTTATCTACACTCATTTTATGAATCCTCTAAGATGCTTCAAAAACTATCCACCAAATGTGGCAGGTGGCAAATGGAATACGCCAGTGTCACTCATTCGATTTTCATTTACAAATATAGAGCCGACAATTGAATTTCGATTCGAAATTCAATTTTCGAACGACCTTAGGCTGAAGAATATAGGAGGGCGCGCGGGAGTTGCTGTTCGAAGATGTTTTAAATCTTAACGGCATTACAACATCGAATTCGATTTTGTAAAATGAATTTTACTGTATGAGCATAGATAGAAGATTGGCTTTGACAGAACTTGCTGTCATAACGGATGTCATTACTACGGTTTTTTGAATGCATCATAGAGGTTATGATATGACTGTAGATAAAAAGACCTTCAAACGTCGACAAAGTATAGTCCAAGGCCATCACATATTAATGTATCAAAAAAAACAAAAAATGCTGCGAAATTGATAACACGAGGTCTTATTCGAGTTTGTAACGATTCCCTATTTAGCGAGATACGAGTATATCATTAATAGCTATTCGGGGAAGTGGATCTCCTAAATAATTTTCAGGACTTTATTTTCGCTAAATATTGTGATATTGCATCATTATTTAGAGATATGGAATCCTATAATCATACTTTGCTATAAATGCGAAAGTAACTATCAGTCTGTTACCGCTTAAATCGCTGGACCGATTTAGATGAAATTTGGCATTGAGGTAGTTGGAGTCCCGCGGAAGGACATAAGCTACTTTTATCCCGGAAAGACGCATAGTTCCCGCGGGAAGGCTATTACGTCGCTTTCTGTGTAAGAGGCGATATATTTACATGCTGTAGGCGCTAGAGTGAACGAGAAAGAAGCGATAAATGTTAGAGAGAGGCCTCTAAAACCATATAATATATAACCATTTACCAGAATTTATAAAACACGGTTCAAAAATAAGCTTAAAGACTGGCTAATATTAAAATGTTTTTATGATCTTAATGAATTTTTTGCTAATAACTATTGATTTTATTAATATCTCTATACAATAATGTAGTTTTTTTTTCGGACTAGTCATGGATTTATTGTAATTGAATTTATTAAATTGTGTATTATTATAATTTTTAATATTGTACGCCCGAAATGGGTAATAACTGTTGGAACTATTTATTTTTTACAACATCTAAAAATATTGTACACAGTTTGGTTCAATAAATGATTATCTTATCTTATCTTATCTTAAAATATTTCGTAAATTCGGGTGGCTATATGACAGGCTTGTCCAAAGCACAGCACATTTCACGACTATAACTAAATAATCAATTTACCTTTCCAAACAAAGTAAACATTTCCTCTGCAAGTCGGAAGCACCAACCTTTATGACGTATCCAGCGTGCCGCAAGCCCACGGTCTGAGTCGGCGTCAGGCGTCGGTAACCTTTCTCGGGCTGCTCCTTGAAATCAGACGACTCGATGTAAAGCACTCTGTTCAGCACAACTTGGTGGGAACCTCTTTCCGGCTCCGTCGGGAAATCGGGTACTGGCACTCGGAGAGGCTTGTCACTTGGGAAATTGGTGATCGTGAGCTTTAATGGCTCAAGGACGACCATCACTCTGGAACAAGAAAACAACTATGAAGGTACTTTTACCTATTGACGTATTACGACATTTCCGACGACTACATTTAGAGATTTAACTATGTACAAGAGTGTACTTCATAATATTTACGTAGTTGGGTTCCCCTTAGAAACCGGTAAGGCCGTTTGTCTACCGACCGCCACCGTCACCGGGACGTCACCGACGAGATGACGGCGCCAATTTAGCAATACATACATACATTTTCTATGCACGTGTCTCCTCGTTGTCGGTGAAGTCCCGGTGATGGTGGCGGTGGACAAACGGCCTCACGCAGTGGTGACGCCTTAGGCCTTTTGTCCAACGCCATCATCACTGGAATGTCACGGCTTCCGAGACGGATTTTACAGCTTCAACGGTCAGAGGGCGAGCTACCTTATGGGTGTTCAGTAAGTGGGATTCGTATAATGGTTTTTATGTACGCCTATGGTGTTAGCGGTGGTGTGGACGCCTATGGTCTATAGGCGACGGTTAGGTAAGAATACAAGTAAAAATCTCGGAAATTTGGAACCGCAAAACGACAAGGTTCATGAGACGACGAACTCGGGCCGAGCCCGGCGCAGAAGCTGTTCACAGCGGCCGCCGGGACGCCGCGACGTCTGAGCGCCGTCAGCGTGTAGCCGTCAGGGTCGTCCCAGTCTAACAACAATTTAATTTCTAAAATGTCACCTGGGGGCGCTAACGTTGAGCGCGTCGCGTACGGCGGCGTCGAGCACGCCGGGGTCGACGGCGCCGAGCGCGCCCGTCACGCCGAGCCCGGCGCAGAAGCTGTTTACAGCGGCGGCCGGCACGCCGCGCCGTCTGAGCGCCGTCAGCGTGTAGCCGTCAGGGTCGTCCCAGTCTAACAACAATTTAATTTCTAAAATGTCACCTGGGGGCGCTAACGTTGAGCGCGTCGCGTACGGCGGCGTCGAGCACGCCGGGGTCGACGGCGCCGAGCGCGCCCGTCACGCCGAGCCCGGCGCAGAAGCTGTTTACAGCGGCGGCCGGCACGCCGCGCCGTCTGAGCGCCGTCAGCGTGTACAGCCGGGGGTCGTCCCAGTCTATTAACAACAACAATTTGAAACCATTTTTTTTTCAGGACTATCTGATTAATGGCCAGGTTAAAAGGCCTACAGCGTTTCTCGCGTCTTTTTCGCTCTCTCTAGCGCCTACTGCATGTAAACAAAAGAGATAACGATATAATAAACACGGAAAAGTGACGGAATATAGATAGATAGTTTAAACCTTGAGCAAAAGAAAATGTGGAAAAAAATACGTCGGATTAAGCAAATGATGGAGAGTCTTTGTGTATGAAAATGAAGTTCAAATTGATACAGAACATAAGAGATGTTCTCATTTACTTCTAAGGTTTTTTGACAAAAAAAACATTTGTTTCGTTTTTTTTTCTGTGCCGTAAATAGTGTTTTGTGCCGTATATAAAAAATGTGCCTAAATTTGCGTCAAGGAAAGGGTATCCTTAAACAATGTTTATTTTTAATAATGACCAATATGTAACCCAATTTTGACAAGTCGAGATGCTTTTTTCATTTTTACGAATCATCTTTCAGAAGAATGATTATTACTTAATAAGAAAAAATGCTATAAAAACCGTTTAATTTACTAGATTCAAGCACTGAAAATGAACTGACTTTAAGTATCTGTTACCTATTTGAATCTAAAGATTGCATGCAAAAGTGGGATAAAGGTTACGTTTACGCGTTAATTTTGAGATAGGGACCTTAAAAGAACTCAATACCGACGACCATGTATACGGAACGGAATGGAAGTTGAAGAAGCGAGAGAAGTATGTAAGAGTCGTTGCAAATGGAAGGAAGCGGTCTCTCTCTAGCCCTATAGGATAGAGGCATGATATTATGTATGTAGGTTATTAGCTAGTTAGAAAGTTGGAAAAAATTTAAAGGACAAGTATTTTTTCTTTATTTCGTAAGTCGTGAATAGTAATTTCATACATGAAATATAAATAAAATTAATCCTCGTTCTAAAAGGGCGTAAGTAAAAATGACGTAGTAGCTCTTTCTGCGAATAGAATAGTCCTGCGCGTAGCCACCATCATTTAGCTCTTTAGCGAGAGAGAGAGAGAGAGAGAGAGAGAGCTATGACGTCACGCACCAGTTATCACTAAAACACGATTTTCTCTAAAAGCAATGGGCAGAAGAATCTGAAACTTTTTTATTGACGCCTATATACAGAGATACCGAAATGTCTTTCGAATTACGCCTAACTAAAAATTAGAAATGTTGCCAATTATTAAAGGCTTGTTCATAATAATAACTAGCTGTGCTTAAAGTACCATCTTATACTCGTAACATCTTATTAAAAGAAGATTACAAGTAAAATTAACCAAGTCATACCATTTACAATTCCTTCGTCAATAAGCTTGGCAATTTTCCGCTTAGAAACAACAGTGTAGTTCACGTTCAGACGACCATATTCCCATTGCACAGGGCAGTATATGCCCAGAGCATTACAAAGCCAGTAGTATGATGACCTGTAAACAATAACATACATACGTGTAAACGTTTGACCAGTAAACAAGTTCTGTAATACTAGCTTCTGCCCGTGGCTGCGCCCGCGTGGAATTAGGTTATCACGTACCCTCGGGAACTGTGCGTTTTTCCGGGAGAAAAAGTAGCCTATGTCCTTTCCGGGGGCTCCAACAATCGCCATACTAAATTTCATCTAAATTGGTGCTGCGGTTGAAGTGGGAAGAGGTAACAGACAGACAGAGTTACTTTCCCATTTATAGTATTAGTATGAATACTTGGAAAATAAGCAAACAGTAGGTATAGCATGACACAACTTAGAAGGCGCGTGGCGAAGCACTTAATCCGTTGATGCAGAGTCTATTATTGCTTAATCCACGCGCCTTCTAAATTGTGTTAACCTGTACTGAAATTGACAGTTCAAATACACATAATAAAAAGCCTCACCTTCTTGACTGGAACTCCTTAGTACAAAGAGAATGAGTGATATGCTCAATGCTATCACACAGGCAATGGGTGTAGTCATAGGTGGGGTAAATGCACCACTTGTTGCCAGTGCGGTGATGAGGTTTGAACTTTATCCTGTAGGCCACAGGGTCCTGCTTACCCTCTTCAAGAGTGATTTTCATTCTTAGAGTGGCTTCTCCCTCATCAATTTTGCCGTTTTTCATGTCCTATTTGTAAAAATAATTATTTAGTTATCACTTATATGATCAGAAATAAGTACTGTTTTAATTTTTTTTTTCAATAAGGAGTAGTATAATTTACTGTACCTATTATGTTATTTACCTCAAAAAGTTGTAAGCTCTCTTCAATAGGCCTATTCCTGTATGGTGATGGCGGAGGGTTGAATCCCTTGATTTCTTCAGACTTTTGATGGCACACATAAGCAAGGTCTTTTTTTATTAATTGCACCGCCCACTCGTAAAGTTGGTCAAAGTTGTCAGAAGAGTGGGTGATTTTGTAGGGTTTGTAACCTGAAAGTACACATGATAAACTAAAATTTCAATCTTAAGTCATTCTTAAGTAAGATTTTTATTATTATTTAACTATTAATGCAGGAATTATTAAGAGCCAAAATGTATTTTATCTACACCCATATTATAAACTAGCTTTTCCCCGCAACATCGTATGCGCAGAAATATTAAATAAATAAATAAATATCTTGGGACATTTCACACATATTGACCTAGCCCCAAACTAAGCAAAGCTTGTACTATGGATGCTAGACAACGATATAAATACTTAAATAGAGAAATACATACATATATAAATACTAAACATCCATGACTCGAGTACAAACATTCGTGTTCATCACACAAAGTTTGCCCCGAGCGGGACTCGAACCCGCGACCATCGGAACAGAAGGCAGGGTCACTACCAACTGGACCAATCCGGCCGTCAAACTAACTGTAAAATCCCGTTTTTTCCCCGTTCCCGTGGGAATTTCGCAAAATCCTTTCTTAGCGTATGCCTACGTCATAACATCTATCTGCATGCCAAATTTCAACCCGATCCGTCCAGTGGTTTGGGCTGTGCGTTGATAGAGCACTATGTCAGTCAGTCAGTCAGTCACCTTTGAGTTTTATATATTTAGATTGTCTATGATGCGTTCAAAAATCGGTAGGAATGATATCTGTTTTTAAAATACAAAATTTCCATGTGTGTAAATGAAGTAAAATCCATTTTACTGTCAAACAAAACGAAAGATCTCTCAAAACTCAAATGTTGGCTCTATTTTAGCAGTGTACACTAAATTTAACGTGAGCTGTCATTCCGTACAAATAAGTGAATTTCTTCATAGTGAAAATCTCGCGTTCAATTTAATGAACGTTAACTTTCTGACTTTCTGATACAACTCAGGCTTTGTCAATCTATGACATATTCAAATTGCCGTCATTGTCTTCAGTTATGAAACATTTTAGAGGATTTATATATGTATTTCCTTTTTTTTAGTGTTCCGAAGTCCACAAGGTCCGTCTGTCCGCACTATTGCTCAGAGATGCTTAGTTCTAGAAAGCTGTATTTTGGCATGAATATACATATTAGTTACGCTGACAAAGTGGTACAATAAAATTTTGAAATATTTTTTTTTATAGGGTACCCTACTCGTAAAGTGGGGATGTATTTTTTTTTTCTTGCGTACCCCATGATGCGGCATATCGTTGAATAGGTCTTAAAAAAATATTGTGGGTTTGTTAAAACCATTTTTTGATTAAGTGATGCGTTTGTGAAATATTAAGCTTTAAAGTGCTATTTTTTGTTAGAGTCATGTGTTCCCCCTCCCCCTGCCAGCTAAATGGTGGTATTTGGATGGCTGAAAAAAATCACGGTTATGGCATATATAACGTAGTTGAAAGGAAAACTATCACAGCTAAGTAGGCTGTACAAACTTACGAGTCATAGTCGACCAACTTATGAAATGATTCAAAAACCAATGATTTTTCTCGAGCGGCAGGGGCGTCGGGCGGGCATGTCATACCACAGGCTAGCTAGATGCTAATAAGTCTTGAAAGGTACTATGGGCATCGTCAACTTCGGAACCCTATAATTTGCGCGTGGCCCGACACGCACTTGGCCGGTTTTTTTTAGAACATGAATGTAGATAAATTTGTGCATGCAACTGTTCATAAACAGGCCTTGAAACACTCACAGATCTAATTATGAATGTTGTTTCATAAAACCACACTTGTGGACCTTTATTATGTAGCACTTAGCAGTCACATAAACAAACTACTATTCTAATTCAGCTCATATTTTAAATGTTGTGAAAAATAGTAATATTATGGTTTAATTTCACATCTTTCACAATGTTCAAGTTGATATTACTTACCAAGCCACTCCACCATATCTTTGATCCCCACAAAGAACTTTTCCTCTTCTTTCTCAGGGTTGGTGTCATCATACCTCAAAAAGCAAATGCCGTCATGAGCTGCTGCATATCCAAAGTTAATATTAATTGCTTTGGCATGACCAATATGGAGGATTCCATTGGGTTCTGGTGGGAACCTAGTCCGGACCTTTCCGCCAGTAATTTTAAGGTGCTCTAGAAGTAACCTCTTAGTGTCTGGCGTCACTACATAACCATCAGACTTAAAGTTCTCACCAGGAGCATGGAAAGGTAACTTCTTCATTAAGTCATGGATAGAAGTGGCCCCACCAATGTCACCTGTTGCTTCTGATTTTTCCGTTTTTACAGCAGCTGTAAGAAGCAAAGATAAATGTTTCATATTGTTAGTACTAAAAGAAGTTCTTATGTAAAAGGTGTACTCATTAATTAAAAATAAATACCTTTGTTGCTATCCTTTGGTGGTTTCTTTCCATCAGCAACTTTTCCCTTTTTTTCTGGCTTAGGAGCTGGTGCAAGGTCTGCTTCGGTTTTAGGACCCAGCAAATCTAAAATCTTAAATGTTAAGAATCTAATTAAGTACCAAATTCAATGCAGTTGCCTAAAATATGCCAAAATTTGACAAACAAATTGAAATAGTGATAAAAAGTTTTAAAATAAGATATATACTATCAGGTCCTGATACAAAATCAGCTGAGCAAATTTAATAGACATTGTTCAAACTCAGTTGAGTTGTGAAAGTATGTCATAGTTCTACTTGTTCAGTAGTCTCAGGTTGACATAATATACTTCAAGACCATACTCATTAAACTACACATGCAGTAATATTAAGCTTCAGCCTCATACCTGCACATCAACTTCATTTTTAATGGCTTTTCCATCAGCCCAGGGCAGATCTGCTCTAACTGCCTGCATGACAATACCGGAATTGAAGCGGTATCTTTTCTGTATTAACTCGTCCTTGTATTTAGCCATATGTTTCTCTACGGCTTGCTCCACTTGCTCCGGAGTCACCACAACTCCTACACCACAGGCCTTCTCAAATGCCTCCCTGTCAATGTTGGCCTCACTGACATGACTTAGTAGGAACTCTAGAGCAGCATCGACCCGCATTGCAGAGTCAATCTTCCCATTTTCTATGTATTTACAAACAAACGGCAGCTGATTCGCGATTTGTGGTTTAATTTTAGTGGCCAGGTGATAAATCAACATGCCAGCACCGGCTGGTAAGCTGACTACGTTAACCTGAAAAATTAGAAAACAAATATAAAAGATCTTTATTTTAAAATGTAAGTATATTAAATTTATACAGTCACTCACTTACCTCACTGAGACCGGCGAGTAAAAACTTAGTAACGTTGACATTTTTTAAGGTTTCCTTGGCCTTTTGTTCACTTAAGCCTAAAAGCTTGAACTTTTCTATAGTTTCTTCTGGCGACATGTTAAAAATAAACCACGTTAGCTTTCAAACCGCGAGAAATATGTGATAAAACGAGGATAAATTCTATTCTATTCTATATAAATTAATGGCTTCTGTCTTGGACACTTCGCCAATATCAAAGTAAGGGCCACAGGCCTGCAAGTTGTTCGGTAATAAAGGTAAATGTACGGTGTAAATGGTTAATAAAATAAAATTGGAGAGACTCAACAAACGTCAACGTCCATCTTGGGCGACGGCCATTGAGAATCCCCAAACGAGGATAAAACAGATGGATCGAGCCGTGGTGTCGTGTCGTGACAGTGAGTGACATTGACATGACAGTGACATTACATTAAAACTGTTCGAGTTATTGTAAGAAACGTTGGCGTCGAATCTGTTGGCTCAGTTAAAACTTTAATCAGCGCCATCTATTTAAAATCTAAAATATGTCGGAAAAGATGGAAAAACTCACCAAGCTTGCAAAGGTAAGAGCGCTTGTATTTAGTTTCTCGTATCCACGGCAGATGTCGTCAACATAGATATTTATTTCCATAATAAAATAATCCATTTGAAAAGTAGTAGGTATAACGATATCTTACTTTAATAACTCGAATTTTGCAAAAAATATAAAACCCGACTGCAAACAAACTTTTGATTTCACATATATTATATAGGTATGTATTGTTGTGATCCATTCATTCAACCCTTCATTTTGATACCCCACTCGGATAGGCTATGACGGTTTTTTTTTTTTGGGAACGTTTAAAATGCCTCCAAAAGTCAGCCATTTTGTTTTTTGTAATTTTGATATACCCAGTGTCACTCTCACGATTAAGACGAATCTAACGACACCTCGCAAGCTAAAATCCATCCAGCCATTTAGGCTACACAGCGTGCCAAAGAAATATACATACATACATACACGCGAAAACATGACCCTCTTTCTGGCGCAGTCGGGTAACAAATCAATTGTAATGTCACTGCTTACTAGTACACTTATACGCATATCTATATCTATATACATAGATATTTGGACGAATGAAGAACCTCCTGTTTTGAAGTCGGTTAAAAATTCAACATCCCTGCATTCTGCGTTATGTAGATGAGTACTTACCTAACCTCCTCCATACAGTATTTACTACATGTTACTACTTAACTACAAAGTGTCTGTCGTAAGTATCATAATTCATAAAGTAGGTAAGCCAAATAAATAAATAAACTCGACCTGTAGAGGTACACAGAGGTAGATATCTACTTAAATCACCACCAATCAAACCGTGAGTACCTAATCTATTTATACATATTTCTAATTGCGTACCTACCTATGCGTATCAAATGTTCCGTGACCTTTCGATTCTTACAGGTCGGTGAAATGAAACGGAAGGTATTAATACTTACAAGTTAAACTTGTTCCACTTAACCGCGTAATATCGCGCGATGAGACGAGAACAGCAAGTCGCCGCAATTTATGCAAATCGTGTTAAATTTGCGTCTCAACGACTCGCTGATCCGAGCCAACTCCTGCCTCTCGAATTACGACTCACTAAAGGAACTGCCTCCTGGGGGACAGACAGCCGTCCGTCATACTTAAGTACCTACTATCTGGTACTAATGTCATTGGTATAGGCAAATGATCGCACAGCCGACTTGATGACCTGATGGTAAGTGGTCACTGCGGCCCATGGACACCGAAATCCTATGATCCCCCATTAAGAAACCATAAGATCTCGAATGCGTTGCCTACCCTGAGGCCTAAGATGGAATTCCTCTGTGCCAGAAATTTCACCCGCTGCCGGCCCCCCACCGGAACACAACAGTGCGAGCACTGCTAATATTTGGCGGCAGGTTAGCGGGGAAATACGGTGTACCACTCCGGACGGACCTAGCACCAGGCCCGAAGTACCACTATGGCAAATTGGATGCACATTGGCGCCAATGCCGGTGTGCATCGACACAGGCCCTCACTTTTTTTAGGGTTCCGAAGTCCACAAGGAACCCTTATAGTTTCGCCATGTCCGTCCGCCCGTCCGTCTGTCCGCACTATTGCTCGGAGATGCTTAGTTCTAAGCCGTGACCGTGGTGGCCTAGTCGTTCGACCTACCGCCTCTCATGCAGAGGGTCGGAGGTTCGATTCCGGCTCGCACCTCTAAGTTTACTTAATGTGCGAAATTCAATTTGAATTTACCACAGAGCTTTTCGGTGAAGGAAAACATCGTGAGGAAACCTGCACGCATCTGCGAAGTAATTCAAAGATGTGTGAAGTCCCCAATCCGCACTGGGCCCGCGTGGGGACTATAGCCCAAACCCTCTCGTGATGAGAGGAGGCCTGTGCCCAGCAGTGGGACGCAAATAGGCTGCAGCAGCAGCAGCAGTTTAGTTCTAGAAAGCTGTAATTTGGCATGAATATGCATATAATAAGTTACGCTGACAAAGTGGTACAATATATTTTTTTTTTTTTATAGGGTACCTCCCCTACTCGTACCTAAAGTGGGGATGTATTTTTTTTCTTGCGTACCCCATAGTACGGCATATCGTTGAATAGGTCTTAAAAAAACATCGTGGGTGTGTTAAAACCATTTTTTGATTAAGTGATGCGTTTGTGAAATATTAAGTTTTAAAGTGCTATTTTTTGTTAGAGTCACGTGTCCCCCCCCCCTGCCAGCTAAATGGTGGTATTTGGATGGCTGAAAAAAATCACGGTTATGGCATATATAACGTACCTAGTTGAAAGGAAAACTATCACAGCTAAGTAGGCTGTACAAACTTACGAGTCATAGTCGACCAACTTATGAAATGATTAAAAACCGGCCAAGTGCGTGTCGGACCACGCGCAAATTATAGGGTTCCGAAGTTGACGATGCCCACAGTACCTTTCTAAGACTTACTAGCATCTAGCTAGCCTGTGGTATGACGTGCCCGCCCGACGCGCCTGCCGCTCGAGAAACATCATTGGTTTTTTAATCATTTCATAAGTTGGTCGACTATGACTCGTAAGTTTGTACAGCCTACTTAGCTGTGATAGTTTTCCTTTCAACTACGTTATATATGCCATAACCGTGATTTTTTTCAGCCATCCAAATACCACCATTTAGCTGGCAGGGGGGGGGGGGACACGTGACTCTAACAAAAAATAGCACTTTAAAGCTTAATATTTCACAAACGCATCACTTAATCAAAAAATGGTTTTAACAAACCCACAATATTTTTTTAAGACCTATTCAACGATATGCCGCACCATGGGGTACGCAAGAAAAAAAAATTACATCCCCACTTTACGAGTAGGGGAGGTACCCTATAAAAAAATATATTTCAAAATTTTATTGTACCACTTTGTCAGCGTAACTAATATGTATATTCATGCCAAATTACAGCTTTCTAGAACTAAGCATCTCCGAGCAATAGTGCGGACAGACGGACGGACGGACGGACGGACGGACGGACGGACGGACGGACATGGCGAAACTATAAGGGTTCCTAGTGGACTTCGGAACCCTAAAAAACCAATGATTTTTCTCGAGCGGCAGGGGCGTCGGGCGGGCACGTCATACCACCAGGCTAGCTAGGTGCTAATAAGTCTTAGAAAGGTACTGTGGGCATCGCATGGGCATCGTCAACTTCGGAACCCTATACTTTGCGCGTGGCCCGACACGCACATGGCCGGTTTTTTTACAACTTAGGGCCGTTCCCTGACCCAGAATCGTCAAATTGCTCATGTAAGATCACACTTTTCTTATAAATGATAAAAGTTAAAAATATGAAAAAAACATATGTTATATTTGATTATATCATCCTTAAATTGACAGCTTTCGTTACACGTTCCATGATACTTCGCCGTGCGCTTTCTCTTTCACTCGTTCCACGAGTGAGTGATGTGTGAGCTGGGTATAGGAACGGCCTTAAGTAGTTTTTGAACTTTAATTAAGTACCTATTTCTCTTGAATTGAACGGAATGTTATTTCTATCCATAAAATGATATAGCACTTTGTCACTTTTCATTCATACCAAATTCAGGACGTAAATGTTACAAAACTTACGCTTCCTCTAGTATGAGTAGTTATTATAGTAAGCAATGATAGGTACTTATTAAGCTTTGGGATTAGCCATCTCACTTAGCTGTCACTTAAATTAGCTTCCCGAATACAAGGACCTTTCCCTTCCGTTCGCCTTCAGATTCCCATTTCCCATGCAAAGTCGAGTAGACCCCAAGCATTTGCGGGAAAAATTGGAAAAATATTAATCTTCCTTTTGGAATGGGAAATTCGCGATTAGCGTGTACAAAGGACCCTGCTGACTGATCTGGAATACACGATACGTTTGTGGGCTACCTTGCCGCCGTAACCTGCACATTTATGGGACCTATACGCACAACTCGTAAATAATAATCGGTTTTGTTACGAAGGCTACCTGCGGTGGTGAGATAAAGTCGTGAAGTATTACATAGCCATAACGGCCAAGAAACATAATCCTTGCGGAAATAGCTCACAACTCACAAGTAAGATACCTACCTACCTACGCATCGTTTATTGTTCACGGATAGGTTTCTAGTTCTAGTGGTTATGGATCTTAGTAATAGGACACTTCGCTAATCACAGGCGGAATTAAGTTCTAGCCTAACCTAACCAGTTTCAGCACTTTATTAAATTGGCAAAATTAAGCATTATACAAGTCAGGTGGTTTTCATTACTTTATAATAGCTACTGAGTAAATTATACTGTGACCATATTTTAACCACAGTATCAGTTATCGAATCTAAGCATGTTTTCAGGTTATTATTTTTTTTCGATTAAAAAAAGTATGGCCCGCCGTTATAAATAAATAAAAAATCCTCTATTTTTTAACATGCTAGGTTTAAAAGTAGAGAAGGATTTAAATTTGGGTAGGTACTCTTGAATTGGATGTCACTTGTAGCAGCTTTTATATCTGCAGGTAGGTACTTATATTTTGGGCCCGATGATGCAGTGACTGGCGAACCTTTGCAAGGCGTCTCCGAGGCACGAGCAAGCAGTGAAGCCCACGGGAGACACGACCGTCCGTCTGCGCGTCCGTTCTGTATAGCATACGACGCAACTTAGAAGGCGCGCGGCGAAGCACTTAAGCCACAGAATAAGTAATAGTACTAACGCTGAAGCCGTTGATGCAGAGATTATTATTGCTTAATCTACGCGCCTTCTAAATTGTATCGTGCTATACCTTCCTATTCATTGATGTTCGACCTTACGAAAGGTAAACGCAGGTGTACTGTACGAAGTATTAGCGACCCTTAAGGCAATTTCAAAAGCGACCTAATATTTACATACCTATACTCGCTGCCCCGGGGTGATCTTTTCCATTTTACAAGCTTTTATTTAGTTTCACCTGTCCCGATGTTTGTTTGCTGGTCTGTAAACAAATCTCGCAAGTTAAATTTGATCCACTTCCCGGTTACCGATTGAGCTGGAATTTTGCATGCATTTGTAAATATGATGACAATGCAAAATTATTATGACATGGAGCTGATCTGATGACGGAACCGGAAGGCCAATGGAATTCGGAACATTTTCATAAATAAGAAATATGTTCTAACTAAACAGTTTAATGCCGGTCATAATATGCGGTTTTCAAACGCATCATAGAGGGTGTATGATATGAGTGTAGATAAATTAGCATTTAGAACCTAAGCTTGTTTTATATAGCTTACAACGTTATATTAGTAATTTTCAATAGTATGTACTTATATTGATTTTTTACATTTTCCATGCGCATTTTATTGGAAACCTCTGTACAGCCTACTTAGCTGTGATAATTTTCCTTTCAACTACGTTATATAAGTACTAGCTGTTACCCGCGACTTCGTACGCGTAATGGTAATAGCGTTCCCACGGGAACTATGCGTTTTTCCGGGGTAAAAAGTAGTCTATATGTTGACCAGTGTTATAAACTACACCCATACTAAATTTTGTTGCAATCCGTCCAGTAGTTTTTGAGTTAAATATATATATATACATAAAGAAAATTTTTCTAAAAATCGTTATTTTGTGTTTAGTTAGTATCGTTTACAAACTCGTATATAGTCTCGTGTAGTCGTGTCGTTCAAGTTTCATACGCGACTTCTTCAACAGACTTATTATTAGTATAGATTAGTATTAGATGACACTATTAATACCTAACCCTATACTAACGTATGATTTAATATGTTCGCGATGGAGACAGCCCTAGCGCTAGGAGGTGGCCTCCAAAAGAGCGCGCTGCTTGCGATAGAAGGAGATGGCCACATTTGGGGGCGTTTGGCACACCATAACCGGTCTTTCGTTATCAGTCGTGGGTAAAAGTGCACGTACGTTGCAATTTTCTGAATAAACAATATTGATTGAATTTTGAATTACACTCAACGCAATGAAATCGGGTCACTTTTTTTTAGGATTTTCATGAAAGTGCAGTATCTTAAATTGTACTTATTACGGATGCAGAAAGTTTCCCTATGACTACTCCCGTCCCGCCGCAACGTCCGCGCTCGCCTAGGTACCGATTGACAATGATAGAAAGGGCACCAAATACAAATTTAAAACCCATTTTTTCCCGTTCCCGTAGGAATTTCGAGAAGTCTTTCTTAGTGCTCCCCTACGCTCCCGAACGAACCTGCATGCCAAATTTCAGCTCTCTACGATGATCCCCGCGACTACGTACGAGTACGCGCCTTAAAATGTAAAAAAAAAACATTTTTTCCCGTTCCCGTGGGAATTTCGGGAAATCCTTTCTTAGTGCTCCCCTACGCTCCCCAAGGAACCTGCATGCCAAACTTCAGCTCTCTACGGTGATCCCCGCGACCTAAACATTAAAATGTAAAAGTCCCATTTTTCCCGTTCCCGTGGGAATATCGGGAAATCCTTTCATAGTGCTCCCCTACGCTCCCCAAGGAACCTGCATGCCAAATTTCATCTCTCTACGATGATCCCCGCGACTACGTACGCGCCTTAAAATGTAATAAACCCATTTTTTCCCGTTCCCGTAGGAATTTCGAGAAGTCCTTTCTTAGTGCTCCCCTACGCTTCCGAAGGAACCTGCATGCCAAATTTCAGCTCTCTACGATGATCCCGCGACTACGTACGCGCCTTAAAATGTAAAAAAAAAACATTTTTTCCCGTTACCGTTGGAATTTCAGGAAGTCCTTTCTTAGTGTTTCCTTACGCTCCCCAAGGAACCTGCATGCCAAATTTCAGATCTCTACGATGTTTCCCGCGACTTCGTACGCGCCTAAACATTAAAATGTAAAAATCCCTTTTTTTTCCCGTTGCCGTGGGAATTTCGGGAAATCCTTTCTTAGTGCTCCCCTACGCTCCCCAAGGAACCTGCATGCCAAATTTCAGCTCTCTACGACCAGTAGTTTCGGCTCTGCGTTGATATGTCAGTCAGTCAGTCAGTTTCTTCTTTTATATAGTTAGATTTTAAGTGAGCTTTATAACGGAACATGGAAGTACCATGGAAGCTTACAACCCTTACGAATTTTGAAAAAATCCTTCTTTAGTTGATGCCTACGTCATTAAAGGAATACGTGAGAAAATTTCAAGTTTCTAGCTCTAAGGGTTTGGCCTGTGCGTTTATTTAAAACTTTCATCCCCTATTTTTCCCTCTTAGGTGTTCAATTTTAGAAAACGCTGAAATACGTCACACATCATTTTTGCCGCACTCAATTCATACAAAACGTCATGCACGTATGTTGAAGAAATAAAAAGTTTAATACAAAATTCCATCCCCTCTTGGGGTTTGAATTTTGAACAATCATTTCTTATTGAATGCCTACGTCATAAGAGGAATACGTGTACCAAATTTTCTGTTTGTGGCCCGAAGGGTTTGGCCTGTGCGTTTATTTAAATCTTTCATTCCCTATTTTACCCTCTTAAGGGGTGAATTTTAGAAACTCTGAAATACGTTACTCATTATTTTGGCCGCACTCAATTCGTATGAAATTTCATGCAAATATGTCCAAGGAATAAAAAGTTTTATGAAAACTTTCATCCCCTATTTCACTCCCCTGGGGGTTGAATTTTGAAAAATCCTTCCTTAGTGGATGCTTACGTTATAAGAGGAATACGTGTACCAAATTTTATGTTTGTGGCTCGAAGGGTTTGACCTGTGCGTTTATTTAAATCTTTCATCCCCTATTTTACCCTCTTAAGGGTGGAGTTTTAGAAAACTCTTGCAATATGTTACTAATTATTTCTGCCGCACTCAATTCGTATGAAATTTCATGCAAATATGTCCAAGGAATAAAAAGATTTATGAAAACTTTCATCCCTTATTTCACCCCCTTGGGGGTTGAATTTAGAAAATTTCTTCCTTGGTGGATGCCAACGTCATAAGAGGAATACGTGTGCGAAATTTCAAGTTTGTAGCCCTAAGGGTCTGGCCTTTGCGTTTATCTAAAACTTTCACCCCCTAATTCACACACTTGCGTGTTGAATTTTGAAAATTCCTTCCTTGGTGGATGCCAACGTCATAAGAGGAATACGTGTGCGAAATTTCAAGTTTGTAGCCCTAAGGGTCTGGCCTTTGCGTTTATCTAAAACTTTCACCCCCTAATTCACACCCATGGGGGTTGAATTTTGAAAATTCCTTCCTTGGTGGATGCCAACGTCATAAGAGGAATACGTGTGCGAAATTTCAAGTTTCTAGCCTTAAGGCTAGCCTTTGCGTTTATTTAAAACTTTCACCCCCTATTTCACCCCCTTGGGGATAGAATTTTGAAAAATCCTTCCTTAGTGGATGCTTACGTCATAAGAGGAATGCGTGTACTAAATTTTAAGTTTGTAGCCCGAAGGGTTTGGCCCGTGCGTTTATTTAAATCTTTAATCCCCTATTTTACCCGCTTAAGGGTTGAATTTTAGAAAACTCTGAAATACGTTACTCATTATTTTTGCCGCACTCAAGTCGTATGAAATTTCATGCAAATATGTCCAAGGAATAAAAAGTTTAAAAAAAACTTTCATCCCTTATTTCACCCCCCTGGGGGTTGAATTTTGAAAATTCCTTTCTTGGTGGATGCTAACGTCATAAGAGGAATACGTGTGCGAAAATTCAAGTTTGTAGCCTTACGGATCTGGCCTTTGCGTATATCTAAAACTTTCATCCCTTAATTCACACCCTTGGGGGTTGAATTTTGAAAATTCCTTCCTTGGTGGATGCCAACGTCGTAAGAGGAATACGTGTGCGAAATTTCGAATTTGTAGCCCTAAGGGTCTGGCCTTTGCGTTTATCTAAAACTTTCACCCCTTAATTCACACCCTTGGGGGTTGAATTTTGAAAATTCCTTCCTTGGTGGATGCCAACGTCATAAGAGGAATACGTGTGCGAAATTTCAAGTTTGTAGCCCTAAGGGTGTGGCCTTTGCGTTTATCTAAAACTTTCACCCCCGAATTCACCCCCTTGGGGGTTGAATTTTGAAAAATCCTTCCTTAGTGGATGCCTACGTCATAAGAGCAATACGTGTGCGAAATTTCAAGTTTCTAGCTTTACGGGTTTGGCCTGGGCGTTTATACATCAGTCAGTCACCTTTGCCTTTTATATTATACTATATAATCCTGGAAGCCCCCGCGCGAAAGGTCAATTGATCTCCCCGAAGGAGTCCCGATGGCGGGGGGTCGTCTATGGCGAGTTTCTCCCTCTCCCCCCCGTGTCTATGGGAAAAATCTGACATTTCAAAAATCCAAGATGGCGGCCGAGTTGGGATGATTGACTTTTTCGTTTTCCGCTCTATACGCGATATCGGTGTCGTTTTCGGATAACTTGAGCGCGTTCTTTGCGAGTACGTAGGGTGAAATTGGAAAAACAAGATGGCCGCCGAGATATTTGCGTTTGAAATTTTTCATTTTTCGAGGTGACTTTGCGGGGTCGCGGCGTGGTGATTTTTTTGTGTATTTTTTGTTATTTTTTCTCTATGTGCTCGGGTATGTCCTCAATTTTGTTGTCGAGGATTGTTTTTTTTTTTTCAACAAGATGGCGGACTCCGTGGCGGCCATTTTGTAAAATCAACGAAAATTGGCATTTTTCCAGGCGAATTTTTATTCTGTTGGCAACATTTGAGCGGGTCACTTTGTATAAGGCGGTTGTGGAGCTCGGCTGCGAGTGTTGCCAGGTTGAGTTTTTTTTTTTTCGGTCATACATTTTTTTGGACTTTTCATTCAAAAATGTGAAAAGTAGAAGGAGAAATATTTTTGATTAAAAAATCGCATGAGAATATCGGCTGGCAATGTCGTAATGACATTTGACTATTTTCGTCGCTGGCAACTCGCAACAATGGCGCCCGGATTTTTTTTTTTGTTTTACGAAAATTTGATTGGAGCGCCCGAAGGAGCGGTGGGGGGTGAATGTCATGTATGAGGGATATTGTCGGTTTGCATCCGTGTCTATGGGAAAAATCTGACATGTCCAAAATTCAAGATGGCGGCCGAGCTGACTTGGCCAACTTTTTTTTTTATCAGGGTGCTTACCCAAGATTGGTGTCGTTTTCGGATAATTTCAGGGCGAGTGTTATGATAAAATTGGAAAAAGTTGGAAAAACAAGATGGCCGCCGAGATATTTCAAATTGAATTTTTGGAATTTTCGAGGTGTCTTTGCAGGGTCGTGATGTGATGGTTTTTGTCTTTTTGTGTGACTTTTTTTTTCGATCTGCTTGGATATATTCTCAATTTTGCCAATTGGGATTGTTTTTTTTTTTCAACAAAATGGCGGACCCCGTGGAGGCCTTAATGTAAAAAGCTCTGAAAATCGCATTTTTCGAGTTGAAATACTACGAGGTTGGCAACATTTGAGCAGAATTCGTTGTTTTTGGCGGTTGTAGGGCTCAGTCGGGAGTGTTGCCAGGCTCAGTTTTTTTTTGCCTTGTCCATACATTTTTTTGGACTTTTCATTCAAAAAGTTGAAAAGTAGAAGGAGAAACATTTTTGATGAAAAAATCACCCTGGACGATTTGTTGCGGTCGTCGTAATGACATTTGATCATTTTCATCAGAAAAAACTGGCAACACTGGCGCCAGGATTTTTTTTTTCACTTTTCTCACATTTCGTATAGCACAGCCAAAAGTATTGGTGAGAGGTAAAAATAATGTATGGAACAATTGCTTGATTTAAAATGGTGACTATGGGAAAAATATGAAGTTTGAAAAATTCAAAATGGCGCCCGAACTGCGATTATCAACTTTTTTTTTTGTTATCGCACCTACCCAATATTGGTGTCGTTTTCGGTCAATTTTAGGACGACTGCTACGATAAAATTGAAAAAAGTTGGAAAAACAAGATGGCCGCCGAGATATTTGTATTTGAAAATTTTCATTTTTCGAGGTGTCTTTGCAGGGTCGCATTGCGGTGATCTTTTGGTAATTTTTCGATATTTTTTATCTATGGGCTCGGGTTTATCCTCAATTTTGTTGTCAAGGAATGTTTTTTTTTTCGACAATATGGCGGACCCCATGGCTGACATTTAGTGAAATGTGTGAAATATTGCATGATTCGAGGTGAGATATTTCGAGGTTGGCAACATTTTAGCGGATCACTTTGTTTTTGGCGGTTGTAGGACTTGATTTTCAGTGTTGCCAGGTTTTGTTGATTTTTTCCTTGTCCATACATTTTTTTGAACTTTTCATTCAAAAATATGAAAAGTAGAAGGAGAAATATTTTTGATTAAAAAATGACTGAAAACGATTTATCGCAGTTGTAGTAATGACATTTGACTATTTTTGTCCGAATAAACTGGCAACACGGGCGACAGGATTTTTTTTTCTATTTTCACACATTTCGAATAGCTCAGCCAAAAGTATTGGTAGGGGGTGATAATAATGTATGGTCAAATTGCTTGATTCAACATGGTGGTTATAGGAAAAATATTAAATGTTAGTGTTGCCATACATAAAAAATACATTTTCATACAAAGGTATTTATTGCAACGAATATTTAATTTTGAGTGGGTTGGTATCATTTGACGTCGTTGTAATGAATGAGGCGTTTATAGGTATTAATAGTTTTCTTATTTTGTAAAAAAATAATTCAGTGTTGCCATACAAAAAATAATAATTTTCATAGAAACGTATTTTTGGTACGTATATGGTCCGTTACATTCGCCCCCCTTCGGAGCTTCTTATAGGGGGCCGCCTCAGCAGTGGCTCACGGAGTGACCTTGTATCGAACATTATTATTATATTATTATACTATATAATCCTGGAAGCCCCCGCGCGAAAGGTCAATTGATCTCCCCGAAGGAGTCCCGATGGCGGGGGGTCGTCTATGGCGAGTTTCTCCCTCTCCCCCCCGTGTCTATGGGAAAAATCTGACATTTCAAAAATCCAAGATGGCGGCCGAGTTGGGATGATTGACTTTTTCGTTTTCCGCTCTATACGCGATATCGGTGTCGTTTTCGGATAACTTGAGCGCGTTCTTTGCGAGTACGTAGGGTGAAATTGGAAAAACAAGATGGCCGCCGAGATATTTGCGTTTGAAATTTTTCATTTTTCGAGGTGACTTTGCGGGGTCGCGGCGTGGTGATTTTTTTGTGTATTTTTTGTTATTTTTTCTCTATGTGCTCGGGTATGTCCTCAATTTTGTTGTCGAGGATTGTTTTTTTTTTTTCAACAAGATGGCGGACTCCGTGGCGGCCATTTTGTAAAATCAACGAAAATTGGCATTTTTCCAGGCGAATTTTTATTCTGTTGGCAACATTTGAGCGGGTCACTTTGTATAAGGCGGTTGTGGAGCTCGGCTGCGAGTGTTGCCAGGTTGAGTTTTTTTTTTTTCGGTCATACATTTTTTTGGACTTTTCATTCAAAAATGTGAAAAGTAGAAGGAGAAATATTTTTGATTAAAAAATCGCATGAGAATATCGGCTGGCAATGTCGTAATGACATTTGACTATTTTCGTCGCTGGCAACTCGCAACAATGGCGCCCGGATTTTTTTTTTTGTTTTACGAAAATTTGATTGGAGCGCCCGAAGGAGCGGTGGGGGGTGAATGTCATGTATGAGGGATATTGTCGGTTTGCATCCGTGTCTATGGGAAAAATCTGACATGTCCAAAATTCAAGATGGCGGCCGAGCTGACTTGGCCAACTTTTTTTTTTATCAGGGTGCTTACCCAAGATTGGTGTCGTTTTCGGATAATTTCAGGGCGAGTGTTATGATAAAATTGGAAAAAGTTGGAAAAACAAGATGGCCGCCGAGATATTTCAAATTGAATTTTTGGAATTTTCGAGGTGTCTTTGCAGGGTCGTGATGTGATGGTTTTTGTCTTTTTGTGTGACTTTTTTTTTCGATCTGCTTGGATATATTCTCAATTTTGCCAATTGGGATTGTTTTTTTTTTTCAACAAAATGGCGGACCCCGTGGAGGCCTTAATGTAAAAAGCTCTGAAAATCGCATTTTTCGAGTTGAAATACTACGAGGTTGGCAACATTTGAGCAGAATTCGTTGTTTTTGGCGGTTGTAGGGCTCAGTCGGGAGTGTTGCCAGGCTCAGTTTTTTTTTGCCTTGTCCATACATTTTTTTGGACTTTTCATTCAAAAAGTTGAAAAGTAGAAGGAGAAACATTTTTGATGAAAAAATCACCCTGGACGATTTGTTGCGGTCGTCGTAATGACATTTGATCATTTTCATCAGAAAAAACTGGCAACACTGGCGCCAGGATTTTTTTTTTCACTTTTCTCACATTTCGTATAGCACAGCCAAAAGTATTGGTGAGAGGTAAAAATAATGTATGGAACAATTGCTTGATTTAAAATGGTGACTATGGGAAAAATATGAAGTTTGAAAAATTCAAAATGGCGCCCGAACTGCGATTATCAACTTTTTTTTTTGTTATCGCACCTACCCAATATTGGTGTCGTTTTCGGTCAATTTTAGGACGACTGCTACGATAAAATTGAAAAAAGTTGGAAAAACAAGATGGCCGCCGAGATATTTGTATTTGAAAATTTTCATTTTTCGAGGTGTCTTTGCAGGGTCGCATTGCGGTGATCTTTTGGTAATTTTTCGATATTTTTTATCTATGGGCTCGGGTTTATCCTCAATTTTGTTGTCAAGGAATGTTTTTTTTTTCGACAATATGGCGGACCCCATGGCTGACATTTAGTGAAATGTGTGAAATATTGCATGATTCGAGGTGAGATATTTCGAGGTTGGCAACATTTTAGCGGATCACTTTGTTTTTGGCGGTTGTAGGACTTGATTTTCAGTGTTGCCAGGTTTTGTTGATTTTTTCCTTGTCCATACATTTTTTTGAACTTTTCATTCAAAAATATGAAAAGTAGAAGGAGAAATATTTTTGATTAAAAAATGACTGAAAACGATTTATCGCAGTTGTAGTAATGACATTTGACTATTTTTGTCCGAATAAACTGGCAACACGGGCGACAGGATTTTTTTTTCTATTTTCACACATTTCGAATAGCTCAGCCAAAAGTATTGGTAGGGGGTGATAATAATGTATGGTCAAATTGCTTGATTCAACATGGTGGTTATAGGAAAAATATTAAATGTTAGTGTTGCCATACATAAAAAATACATTTTCATACAAAGGTATTTATTGCAACGAATATTTAATTTTGAGTGGGTTGGTATCATTTGACGTCGTTGTAATGAATGAGGCGTTTATAGGTATTAATAGTTTTCTTATTTTGTAAAAAAATAATTCAGTGTTGCCATACAAAAAATAATAATTTTCATAGAAACGTATTTTTGGTACGTATATGGTCCGTTACATTCGCCCCCCTTCGGAGCTTCTTATAGGGGGCCGCCTCAGCAGTGGCTCACGGAGTGACCTTGTATCGAACATTATTATTATATTATTATACTATATAATCCTGGAAGCCCCCGCGCGAAAGGTCAATTGATCTCCCCGAAGGAGTCCCGATGGCGGGGGGTCGTCTATGGCGAGTTTCTCCCTCTCCCCCCCGTGTCTATGGGAAAAATCTGACATTTCAAAAATCCAAGATGGCGGCCGAGTTGGGATGATTGACTTTTTCGTTTTCCGCTCTATACGCGATATCGGTGTCGTTTTCGGATAACTTGAGCGCGTTCTTTGCGAGTACGTAGGGTGAAATTGGAAAAACAAGATGGCCGCCGAGATATTTGCGTTTGAAATTTTTCATTTTTCGAGGTGACTTTGCGGGGTCGCGGCGTGGTGATTTTTTTGTGTATTTTTTGTTATTTTTTCTCTATGTGCTCGGGTATGTCCTCAATTTTGTTGTCGAGGATTGTTTTTTTTTTTTCAACAAGATGGCGGACTCCGTGGCGGCCATTTTGTAAAATCAACGAAAATTGGCATTTTTCCAGGCGAATTTTTATTCTGTTGGCAACATTTGAGCGGGTCACTTTGTATAAGGCGGTTGTGGAGCTCGGCTGCGAGTGTTGCCAGGTTGAGTTTTTTTTTTTTCGGTCATACATTTTTTTGGACTTTTCATTCAAAAATGTGAAAAGTAGAAGGAGAAATATTTTTGATTAAAAAATCGCATGAGAATATCGGCTGGCAATGTCGTAATGACATTTGACTATTTTCGTCGCTGGCAACTCGCAACAATGGCGCCCGGATTTTTTTTTTTGTTTTACGAAAATTTGATTGGAGCGCCCGAAGGAGCGGTGGGGGGTGAATGTCATGTATGAGGGATATTGTCGGTTTGCATCCGTGTCTATGGGAAAAATCTGACATGTCCAAAATTCAAGATGGCGGCCGAGCTGACTTGGCCAACTTTTTTTTTTATCAGGGTGCTTACCCAAGATTGGTGTCGTTTTCGGATAATTTCAGGGCGAGTGTTATGATAAAATTGGAAAAAGTTGGAAAAACAAGATGGCCGCCGAGATATTTCAAATTGAATTTTTGGAATTTTCGAGGTGTCTTTGCAGGGTCGTGATGTGATGGTTTTTGTCTTTTTGTGTGACTTTTTTTTTCGATCTGCTTGGATATATTCTCAATTTTGCCAATTGGGATTGTTTTTTTTTTTCAACAAAATGGCGGACCCCGTGGAGGCCTTAATGTAAAAAGCTCTGAAAATCGCATTTTTCGAGTTGAAATACTACGAGGTTGGCAACATTTGAGCAGAATTCGTTGTTTTTGGCGGTTGTAGGGCTCAGTCGGGAGTGTTGCCAGGCTCAGTTTTTTTTTGCCTTGTCCATACATTTTTTTGGACTTTTCATTCAAAAAGTTGAAAAGTAGAAGGAGAAACATTTTTGATGAAAAAATCACCCTGGACGATTTGTTGCGGTCGTCGTAATGACATTTGATCATTTTCATCAGAAAAAACTGGCAACACTGGCGCCAGGATTTTTTTTTTCACTTTTCTCACATTTCGTATAGCACAGCCAAAAGTATTGGTGAGAGGTAAAAATAATGTATGGAACAATTGCTTGATTTAAAATGGTGACTATGGGAAAAATATGAAGTTTGAAAAATTCAAAATGGCGCCCGAACTGCGATTATCAACTTTTTTTTTTGTTATCGCACCTACCCAATATTGGTGTCGTTTTCGGTCAATTTTAGGACGACTGCTACGATAAAATTGAAAAAAGTTGGAAAAACAAGATGGCCGCCGAGATATTTGTATTTGAAAATTTTCATTTTTCGAGGTGTCTTTGCAGGGTCGCATTGCGGTGATCTTTTGGTAATTTTTCGATATTTTTTATCTATGGGCTCGGGTTTATCCTCAATTTTGTTGTCAAGGAATGTTTTTTTTTTCGACAATATGGCGGACCCCATGGCTGACATTTAGTGAAATGTGTGAAATATTGCATGATTCGAGGTGAGATATTTCGAGGTTGGCAACATTTTAGCGGATCACTTTGTTTTTGGCGGTTGTAGGACTTGATTTTCAGTGTTGCCAGGTTTTGTTGATTTTTTCCTTGTCCATACATTTTTTTGAACTTTTCATTCAAAAATATGAAAAGTAGAAGGAGAAATATTTTTGATTAAAAAATGACTGAAAACGATTTATCGCAGTTGTAGTAATGACATTTGACTATTTTTGTCCGAATAAACTGGCAACACGGGCGACAGGATTTTTTTTTCTATTTTCACACATTTCGAATAGCTCAGCCAAAAGTATTGGTAGGGGGTGATAATAATGTATGGTCAAATTGCTTGATTCAACATGGTGGTTATAGGAAAAATATTAAATGTTAGTGTTGCCATACATAAAAAATACATTTTCATACAAAGGTATTTATTGCAACGAATATTTAATTTTGAGTGGGTTGGTATCATTTGACGTCGTTGTAATGAATGAGGCGTTTATAGGTATTAATAGTTTTCTTATTTTGTAAAAAAATAATTCAGTGTTGCCATACAAAAAATAATAATTTTCATAGAAACGTATTTTTGGTACGTATATGGTCCGTTACATTCGCCCCCCTTCGGAGCTTCTTATAGGGGGCCGCCTCAGCAGTGGCTCACGGAGTGACCTTGTATCGAACATTATTATTATATTATTATACTATATAATCCTGGAAGCCCCCGCGCGAAAGGTCAATTGATCTCCCCGAAGGAGTCCCGATGGCGGGGGGTCGTCTATGGCGAGTTTCTCCCTCTCCCCCCCGTGTCTATGGGAAAAATCTGACATTTCAAAAATCCAAGATGGCGGCCGAGTTGGGATGATTGACTTTTTCGTTTTCCGCTCTATACGCGATATCGGTGTCGTTTTCGGATAACTTGAGCGCGTTCTTTGCGAGTACGTAGGGTGAAATTGGAAAAACAAGATGGCCGCCGAGATATTTGCGTTTGAAATTTTTCATTTTTCGAGGTGACTTTGCGGGGTCGCGGCGTGGTGATTTTTTTGTGTATTTTTTGTTATTTTTTCTCTATGTGCTCGGGTATGTCCTCAATTTTGTTGTCGAGGATTGTTTTTTTTTTTTCAACAAGATGGCGGACTCCGTGGCGGCCATTTTGTAAAATCAACGAAAATTGGCATTTTTCCAGGCGAATTTTTATTCTGTTGGCAACATTTGAGCGGGTCACTTTGTATAAGGCGGTTGTGGAGCTCGGCTGCGAGTGTTGCCAGGTTGAGTTTTTTTTTTTTCGGTCATACATTTTTTTGGACTTTTCATTCAAAAATGTGAAAAGTAGAAGGAGAAATATTTTTGATTAAAAAATCGCATGAGAATATCGGCTGGCAATGTCGTAATGACATTTGACTATTTTCGTCGCTGGCAACTCGCAACAATGGCGCCCGGATTTTTTTTTTTGTTTTACGAAAATTTGATTGGAGCGCCCGAAGGAGCGGTGGGGGGTGAATGTCATGTATGAGGGATATTGTCGGTTTGCATCCGTGTCTATGGGAAAAATCTGACATGTCCAAAATTCAAGATGGCGGCCGAGCTGACTTGGCCAACTTTTTTTTTTATCAGGGTGCTTACCCAAGATTGGTGTCGTTTTCGGATAATTTCAGGGCGAGTGTTATGATAAAATTGGAAAAAGTTGGAAAAACAAGATGGCCGCCGAGATATTTCAAATTGAATTTTTGGAATTTTCGAGGTGTCTTTGCAGGGTCGTGATGTGATGGTTTTTGTCTTTTTGTGTGACTTTTTTTTTCGATCTGCTTGGATATATTCTCAATTTTGCCAATTGGGATTGTTTTTTTTTTTCAACAAAATGGCGGACCCCGTGGAGGCCTTAATGTAAAAAGCTCTGAAAATCGCATTTTTCGAGTTGAAATACTACGAGGTTGGCAACATTTGAGCAGAATTCGTTGTTTTTGGCGGTTGTAGGGCTCAGTCGGGAGTGTTGCCAGGCTCAGTTTTTTTTTGCCTTGTCCATACATTTTTTTGGACTTTTCATTCAAAAAGTTGAAAAGTAGAAGGAGAAACATTTTTGATGAAAAAATCACCCTGGACGATTTGTTGCGGTCGTCGTAATGACATTTGATCATTTTCATCAGAAAAAACTGGCAACACTGGCGCCAGGATTTTTTTTTTCACTTTTCTCACATTTCGTATAGCACAGCCAAAAGTATTGGTGAGAGGTAAAAATAATGTATGGAACAATTGCTTGATTTAAAATGGTGACTATGGGAAAAATATGAAGTTTGAAAAATTCAAAATGGCGCCCGAACTGCGATTATCAACTTTTTTTTTTGTTATCGCACCTACCCAATATTGGTGTCGTTTTCGGTCAATTTTAGGACGACTGCTACGATAAAATTGAAAAAAGTTGGAAAAACAAGATGGCCGCCGAGATATTTGTATTTGAAAATTTTCATTTTTCGAGGTGTCTTTGCAGGGTCGCATTGCGGTGATCTTTTGGTAATTTTTCGATATTTTTTATCTATGGGCTCGGGTTTATCCTCAATTTTGTTGTCAAGGAATGTTTTTTTTTTCGACAATATGGCGGACCCCATGGCTGACATTTAGTGAAATGTGTGAAATATTGCATGATTCGAGGTGAGATATTTCGAGGTTGGCAACATTTTAGCGGATCACTTTGTTTTTGGCGGTTGTAGGACTTGATTTTCAGTGTTGCCAGGTTTTGTTGATTTTTTCCTTGTCCATACATTTTTTTGAACTTTTCATTCAAAAATATGAAAAGTAGAAGGAGAAATATTTTTGATTAAAAAATGACTGAAAACGATTTATCGCAGTTGTAGTAATGACATTTGACTATTTTTGTCCGAATAAACTGGCAACACGGGCGACAGGATTTTTTTTTCTATTTTCACACATTTCGAATAGCTCAGCCAAAAGTATTGGTAGGGGGTGATAATAATGTATGGTCAAATTGCTTGATTCAACATGGTGGTTATAGGAAAAATATTAAATGTTAGTGTTGCCATACATAAAAAATACATTTTCATACAAAGGTATTTATTGCAACGAATATTTAATTTTGAGTGGGTTGGTATCATTTGACGTCGTTGTAATGAATGAGGCGTTTATAGGTATTAATAGTTTTCTTATTTTGTAAAAAAATAATTCAGTGTTGCCATACAAAAAATAATAATTTTCATAGAAACGTATTTTTGGTACGTATATGGTCCGTTACATTCGCCCCCCTTCGGAGCTTCTTATAGGGGGCCGCCTCAGCAGTGGCTCACGGAGTGACCTTGTATCGAACATTATTATTATATTATTATACTATATAATCCTGGAAGCCCCCGCGCGAAAGGTCAATTGATCTCCCCGAAGGAGTCCCGATGGCGGGGGGTCGTCTATGGCGAGTTTCTCCCTCTCCCCCCCGTGTCTATGGGAAAAATCTGACATTTCAAAAATCCAAGATGGCGGCCGAGTTGGGATGATTGACTTTTTCGTTTTCCGCTCTATACGCGATATCGGTGTCGTTTTCGGATAACTTGAGCGCGTTCTTTGCGAGTACGTAGGGTGAAATTGGAAAAACAAGATGGCCGCCGAGATATTTGCGTTTGAAATTTTTCATTTTTCGAGGTGACTTTGCGGGGTCGCGGCGTGGTGATTTTTTTGTGTATTTTTTGTTATTTTTTCTCTATGTGCTCGGGTATGTCCTCAATTTTGTTGTCGAGGATTGTTTTTTTTTTTTCAACAAGATGGCGGACTCCGTGGCGGCCATTTTGTAAAATCAACGAAAATTGGCATTTTTCCAGGCGAATTTTTATTCTGTTGGCAACATTTGAGCGGGTCACTTTGTATAAGGCGGTTGTGGAGCTCGGCTGCGAGTGTTGCCAGGTTGAGTTTTTTTTTTTTCGGTCATACATTTTTTTGGACTTTTCATTCAAAAATGTGAAAAGTAGAAGGAGAAATATTTTTGATTAAAAAATCGCATGAGAATATCGGCTGGCAATGTCGTAATGACATTTGACTATTTTCGTCGCTGGCAACTCGCAACAATGGCGCCCGGATTTTTTTTTTTGTTTTACGAAAATTTGATTGGAGCGCCCGAAGGAGCGGTGGGGGGTGAATGTCATGTATGAGGGATATTGTCGGTTTGCATCCGTGTCTATGGGAAAAATCTGACATGTCCAAAATTCAAGATGGCGGCCGAGCTGACTTGGCCAACTTTTTTTTTTATCAGGGTGCTTACCCAAGATTGGTGTCGTTTTCGGATAATTTCAGGGCGAGTGTTATGATAAAATTGGAAAAAGTTGGAAAAACAAGATGGCCGCCGAGATATTTCAAATTGAATTTTTGGAATTTTCGAGGTGTCTTTGCAGGGTCGTGATGTGATGGTTTTTGTCTTTTTGTGTGACTTTTTTTTTCGATCTGCTTGGATATATTCTCAATTTTGCCAATTGGGATTGTTTTTTTTTTTCAACAAAATGGCGGACCCCGTGGAGGCCTTAATGTAAAAAGCTCTGAAAATCGCATTTTTCGAGTTGAAATACTACGAGGTTGGCAACATTTGAGCAGAATTCGTTGTTTTTGGCGGTTGTAGGGCTCAGTCGGGAGTGTTGCCAGGCTCAGTTTTTTTTTGCCTTGTCCATACATTTTTTTGGACTTTTCATTCAAAAAGTTGAAAAGTAGAAGGAGAAACATTTTTGATGAAAAAATCACCCTGGACGATTTGTTGCGGTCGTCGTAATGACATTTGATCATTTTCATCAGAAAAAACTGGCAACACTGGCGCCAGGATTTTTTTTTTCACTTTTCTCACATTTCGTATAGCACAGCCAAAAGTATTGGTGAGAGGTAAAAATAATGTATGGAACAATTGCTTGATTTAAAATGGTGACTATGGGAAAAATATGAAGTTTGAAAAATTCAAAATGGCGCCCGAACTGCGATTATCAACTTTTTTTTTTGTTATCGCACCTACCCAATATTGGTGTCGTTTTCGGTCAATTTTAGGACGACTGCTACGATAAAATTGAAAAAAGTTGGAAAAACAAGATGGCCGCCGAGATATTTGTATTTGAAAATTTTCATTTTTCGAGGTGTCTTTGCAGGGTCGCATTGCGGTGATCTTTTGGTAATTTTTCGATATTTTTTATCTATGGGCTCGGGTTTATCCTCAATTTTGTTGTCAAGGAATGTTTTTTTTTTCGACAATATGGCGGACCCCATGGCTGACATTTAGTGAAATGTGTGAAATATTGCATGATTCGAGGTGAGATATTTCGAGGTTGGCAACATTTTAGCGGATCACTTTGTTTTTGGCGGTTGTAGGACTTGATTTTCAGTGTTGCCAGGTTTTGTTGATTTTTTCCTTGTCCATACATTTTTTTGAACTTTTCATTCAAAAATATGAAAAGTAGAAGGAGAAATATTTTTGATTAAAAAATGACTGAAAACGATTTATCGCAGTTGTAGTAATGACATTTGACTATTTTTGTCCGAATAAACTGGCAACACGGGCGACAGGATTTTTTTTTCTATTTTCACACATTTCGAATAGCTCAGCCAAAAGTATTGGTAGGGGGTGATAATAATGTATGGTCAAATTGCTTGATTCAACATGGTGGTTATAGGAAAAATATTTAATGTTAGTGTTGCCATACATAAAAAATACATTTTCATACAAAGGTATTTATAGCAACGAATATTTAATTTTGAGTGTGTTGGCATCATTTGACGTCGTTGTAATGAATGAGGCGTTTATAGGTATTAATAGTTTTCTTATTTTGTAAAAAAATAGTTCAGTGTTGCCATACAAAAAATAATAATTTTCATAGAAACGTATTTTTGGTACGTACATGGTCCGTTACATTCGCCCCCCTTTGCAGCTTCTTATAGGGGGCCGCCTCAGCAGTGGCTCACGGAGTGACCTTGTATCGAACAATTTAAACACAGCTTTTACCTAATCCCACAATCAACCTACCACTGAATGTCGCAATTGTTCTCCATGAAGGGGTCGAGAAGGCGGAGAGTCGTCTATGGCGGGTTTTTTACTCTTCCCCTTGTGTCTATGGTAAAAATCTGACATTTCAAAAATCCAAGATGGCGGCCGAGTTGAGATGATTGAGTTTTTCGTTTTCCGCTCTATACCCGATATCGGTGTCGTTTTCGAATAACTTTGGCGCGCTCTTTGCAATTACGTAAGATAGAATTGGAAAAACAAGATGGCCGCCGAGATATTTGCGTTTGAAAATTTTCATTTTTCGAGGTGTTTTAGCGGGGTCGCGGTATGGTGATTTTTTTGTTGTTTTTTCGTTTTTTTTATCTATAGGCTCGGATATGTCCTCAATTTTGTCTTTCGGGTTTGATTTTATTTTTCAACAAGATGGCGGACTTCTTGGTGGCCATTTTGTAAAATCTACGAAAATTTGCATTTTTCCAGACGAATTTTTCTTCCGTTGGCAACATTTGAGCGGGTCACCTTGTATAAGGCGATTGTGGAGCTTGGATGCAAGTGTTGCCAGGTTGAGTTTTTTTTTCGGTCATTAATTTTTTTCGACTTTATTTATTTTTGGTTAAAAAAATCACATAAGAATGTCGGCTGGCAATGTCGTAATGACATTTGACTATTTTTGTCGATGGCAACTCGCAACAATGGCGCCCAGTTTTTTTTTTACGAAAAGTCGAAGAGAGCGCCCGAAGGAGCAGTGGGGGGTGAATGTCATGTATGAGGGACGATGTCTGTTTGCATCCGTGTCTATGAGCAAAATCTGACATGTCCAAAATTCAAGATGGCGGCCGAGCTCACATGGCCAACTTTTTTTTTTATCAGGGCGCCTACCCGAGATTTGTGTCGTTTTCGGATAATTTTAAGACGAGTGTAATGATTAAATTGGAAAAAGTTGGAAAAACAAGTAGCCGCCGAGATATTTGAAATTGAATTTTTGGAATTTTCGAGGTGTCTGCAGGGTCTATTTGTGATGGTTTTTGTCCTTTTCTTTCACTTGTTTTTCAATCTGCTTGGATATATTCTCAATTTTGCCATTTGGGATTTTTTTTTTTTTCACCAACATTTTTTGGACTTTTCATTCAAAAAAATCACCCTGGACGATTTGTTGCGGTCGTCGTAATGACATTTGACCATTTTCGTCAGAAAAAACTGGCAACACTGGCGCCAGGATTTTTTTTTCACTTTTGTCATATTTCGTATAGCACAGCCAAATGTATTGGTGAGAGGTAACAATAATGTATGGAAGAATTGCTTGATTCAGTATGATGACTATAGGAAAAATATGAAGATTGAAAGAATCAAAATGGCACCCGAACTGCGATGGAACTTAATAAAGTAGCATGTTTCTTTCCCCGGGACTCGATTATGCGCGCCACTAATTTTTAACTCGTATTGAAAAACTACTGGTCGTAATCAGCATCGCAAACTATTGGCAACATACTTTCCGCGTCCAACTCTAAAACTGCTGTAATTTCATAGAAACTCTTAACCCCCATTTTACTCTACTTAAGAGGAAATTTCCAAAAGTTTATTAGTGCCCACTTTGGTTTAAGAGAAACGTTTCTCGCAAATTTCATGTTTCTAAGCTAAGGTAGCGGTTTAGAAGTTTCATACAAACTGTCAACTCCCTTTAACCCTTTAAGGGAGAATTTCAAAAACAAACCACGGCCAGAAAAATATCCCAACCGCTGGTAGAAAGTGCAGGTAGGTTAAATAGTTATTGTTGCACTGTAATTTCTCAAATTCGAACCGCTGCCAGAAAAATGCAGGTAGGTTAGGCTAGATTTTAACCATGTCATGATTGTCTAAATAACCAGCTCGATCATAAATAAACAAAAAATAATTCTGAAAATCAAATGTGATGCATACATGAAGAACATACATTGTGTGCAGTGGAATACAGAGCTTCCTCATTTCTGAAAATCAGTTAAAAATCTAACTGCCGCCGGAAAGGTAAAAGTGGGTTAAGTTTGAACTGCGATTTTGCAAAACCGAACCGATACGCATTCCCGCGGGGTCTAAGCGTACTTCCGGGATAAACACTGACCCCGTGTACGCCGAACTTAATAAAGTAGCCTGTTTCCTTCCCCTGGACTCAATTATGCGCGCCACTAATTTTTAACTCGTTGAAAAACTATTGGTCGTAATCAGCATCGCAAACGATTGGCAATATACTTTCCGCGTCCAACTCTAAAACTGCTGTAATTTCATAGAAACTTTTAACCCCCATTTTAATCCACTTAAGAGGAAATTTCCCAAACTCCTTTCTTAGTGCCCACTTTGGTCTAAGAGAAACGTTTCTGGCAAACTTCATGTTTCTTAGCTAAGGTAGCGGTTTAGAAATTTCGTGAAAACGTTCAACCCCCTTGAATTTTTACCCCAAAGGGAAAATTGTAAGGGAAAACTTCCAAAAAATATTTCTTAGTGCCCATTTACGACATAAGAGAAAGCTTTCTGCCAATATTTATGATTCTAGGCCTAGCGGTTTAGAAGTTTCATACAAACTTTCAACTCCCTTTAACCCTTTAAGGGGGAATTTCAAAAACAAACCACAGCTAGAAAGAAATTCCAACCTCTGCTATAAAGTGCAGGTAATGGTTGCACTGTAATCCCTCAAATCCGAACCGCTGCCAGAAAAATGCAGGTAGGTATGTTAGGCTAGATTTAGACCATGTCATAATTGTCTAAAGAACCAGCTCGATCATAAATAAATAAAAAATAATTTTGAAAATCAAATGTGGTGCAGTAAGCATACATAAAAAACATACATGTGTGCAGTGGAATACAGAGCTTCCTCATTTCTGGAAGTCGGTTAAAAATCTAACTGCCACCGGAAAGGTAAAAGTGGGTTAAGGTTGAACTACGATCTCGCAATACCGAACCGATACCAAAAATAGGGTGAGATTTGAACTGCGACCTCAAAAAATGGAACTGCTGTCAAAAAATGCAGGTAGGTTAGGTTATCCTTGAAGTGCGACCTCGCAAAATCTAACAGCTGCAAGGAAAGTACAGGTAGGTTAGGTTAGGTTTGAACTGCGGCCTCATAAAACCAAATCGCTGCCTGAAAAGTACAGGTAGGGTTTTTTAAGTCTGAATTGTGACCCCTCAAAACCGGACCGTTGCCAGAAAAGTCCAGGCTGAGGTTAGGCTGGGTGCCCCTTTGAACCCATATTTTTTTGGCATAATGTCAAAACGCATAATGAATAACGCATTAAATTTTAACGCATAGCATTCATGTGGCATAATTGTCATTTGACATAACAGTACTATGGCATAATCTTTTAACGCATCATGTCATAACGCATATTTTTTTTATGGATATATTTGTAACGCATAATGTTGTAAACCATAAAAAATATGCATAATGTTTTCATAATTATGATTTAGCATAATTTTGGGTGGGATATTGGTAGTATTTAAAGTTTATGCGTTAAAACTTTATGCGTTTTGAAATCATGCGTAGAATTTTCATATGCTTTGAGATTATGCGTTTTGATTTATGCGTTCCACTAGGGAACTGGTTAGGTGAGGTTTGAACTGCGAACTCACTAAACCAAACCAAAGCCAGAAAAAATCCAAACCGCTGCTAGAAAGTGCAGGTAAGTTAAGTTAGGGTTGCACTGTATCCCTCAAATTTGAAAAGTGCAAGTTAGTAGGGTGAGACTTGAACTGCGACCTCGCAAAATGTAACAGCTGCAAGAAAAGTAAAAGTAGGTTAGGTTAGGTTTGAATCGTGACATCAAAAATCCCAACTGCTGCTAGAAAATGCAGATAGGTTATTTCAACCCTTACGAAAAGATCTTACAAATCCGAACCACTGCCAGAAAAGGTACTCTTGGTTAGGTTAGGTTTGAACTGTGACCTCACAAAACTAATCCATGTAGCTTAGATAAAAAAATATTTGCGAACTCACAAACCCGAACCGCTACCACAAAAAAGCCTTTTGGCATTTTTTTTACCGTCGGTATAAATCTAACTGCTGTCCAAAAAAGTGCAGATAGTTTAGGTTAGGTTTGAACTACGACCTCGCAAAATCCAACAGCTGCCAGAAAAGTACAGGTAGGTTAGGTTAAGTTTGAACCATGACATTGAAAACTGCTGCTATACTTACCATACCACTTACCATCAGGTAGGTGGGCTGTTTGCCTACACCATAAGTATAAAAAATACTTAAAGTGCAATTAGGCCAGGTTAGCGTTGAACTTTGATCTCACAAATCCGAAATGCTGCCAGAATAGTCGAGATGGTTTAGGTTCGGTTTGACCTCATAAAACCAAATCGCTGAGACCCCACAAAACCGAACCGTTGTCAGAAAAATCCAGGCAGGCAGGTTAGGTAAGGTTTTAACTGTGACTTCACAAAAACCAGCCACGGCCATAAAATCTAACAGCTGCTAGAAAGTGCAAATAAGTTAGGTTTGGCTCTAACTGCGACCTCGCAAAATCTAACAGCTGCCTGAATAGGTGCTGAAAGGGTTAGGTTAGATTTGAACCGTAACATGGAGAATCCAAACTAGGTTTGAACAAATCAAAATCGATGTCATAAAAGTGGAGATAGGTTAGGTTAGGTTTGAATTGCGACCTCGCAAAATCGAACCGCTACCTGAAAAGTGCATGTCAGTTTTGAACTGCGACCTCTCAAAACAAAGCGACAGGCAGAAAAAAACGAACCTCTGATATTATAAAGTGCAAGTAGGTAACATTTTAATTTAATAAAAAAGCCTTTTGGCAAAATCTTAGCGTCGGTATTACGCGAGCTGCTCGCAGCTCGCGCACCCACTCGGCACCTAGTATATAATATATACACAGATGCCACCACCGTGTTTTTTTTCAGCCATCCAAAAACCATCTTTTAGCTGCCGGGGTGGGTGCTTCTTATGGTTTCTCTTACCGACTCCATCTATATTCCTCCTTCTCTCTCTAAAACTCCTGGGCCTCAAATTTTGAAAAAGTGTAGATAGTTCTTAACCTATAGATTACGAATTACCTAAGTGCATATGGTATATATTATTATATACCTTACTATAGAAAAGAAAGCAACGAACGGAACCCTCTCCAGGCGAGTTTAAGTAGGTAGATACCTACCTACTTAAGGTAAATAATTATTTACTTTTACAGAACCTACTTAATTCTTCTAACGATACTTATTAACAACCTCCTGAAACAATACGAGAATAGCGAAACAGTGCGTAAATAAACAGCCAATAAAACGGCAGCCGACGAGGTTTCGCGGTAAATACCAAACTGAACATTAAACACAGTTTTACGACATATTCGCGCTTTTGGGGACTAATGCGCTTATTTTAGTAGATTAGACAAAAAAGTTGTAGGTATGCTCTATTTATAGTTTCGGAACCGGAATTCGGAACGGAACCTAATTTCGTCATGACCGTTTGTCTGTCGGTCGGTCCGTTCCGTTCCGGTTCCTAAATAAGTTTTTTATTTATACCATTGCTTTATGGAGATATTTGCTTCTAAAAAATGTGTAAGCAATGTGGGACACATTGCTTACATTTAAAATACATACATACGTAAGTCATACGTACATAGTCAATTATGTAGGTACGAGGAGTTTTGAAACGATTTACGCAAGCAAATTCAGAGATCCGGAAATGAGAAGATGGAATAAATAATTTCAAATTCGCATGAAACTTTCCAGTAGGATGGGTGGTAATGCGTGTCCTACCAACCAAACAGACTGGAGGTAGCCGCAGGATGTGGTCGACGCTTAAATGAAGAAAGAGATTAATGTCTTCTGTTGATAAATTAAGATAAATTCTTGTAATTATATGGCTTTTACTTAGGTGCTAGATTTTATAGAAGAGAACAACAAAGTTAAAGACTTTAGATTTTGTTCCAGACTCTTTTTACATACTTAAGTGTGTGCTTAACACATTCACTGCCACCGACGCATATGTGCGTTTTGCTGACTTTCCCGCAGTGCCTTGAACGCACATGTGCGTTGCAATGTTTCCTTAATGACAGATGGGGCACCTGGCGAAAGTTCGTAAAACAGAAGTGGCAGTGAATGCCTTAATCTACCTATCCAAGGCTGAAGTCCCAATAAAATTATTTCGTGGATTTCTTGCGTAGAAAAAAAAACCGGCCAAGTGCGTGTCGGGCCACGCGCAAAGTATAGGGTTCCGAAGTTGACGATGCCCACAGTACTTTTCTAAGACTTATTAGCATCAATAGCATCTAGCTAGCCTGTGCTATGACGTGCCCGCTCGACGCCCCTGCCGCTCGAGAAAAATCATTGTTTTTTTATTCATTTCATAAGTTGGTCGACTATGACTCGTAAGTTTGTACAGCCTACTTAGCTGTGATAGTTTTCCTTTCAACTACGTTATATATGCTATAACCGTGTTTTTTTTCAGGCATCCAAATACCATCATTTAGCTGGCAGGGGGGGGGGACCGAATTGAATTGAATTCCATCTTCCCATTTTTAGGGTTCCGAAGTCCACAAGGAACCCTTATAGTTTCGCCATGTCCGTCCGTCCGTCCGTCCGTCCGTCTGTCCGCACTATTGCTCGGAGATGCTTAGGTCTAGAGAGCTGTAATTTGGCATGAATATGCATATTAGTTACGCTGACAAAGTGGTACAATAAAATGTTGAATTTTTTTTTTATCCTACCTCCCCTACTCGTAAAGTGGGGATGTAATTTTTTTTTCTTGCGTACCCCATGGTGCGGCATATCGTTGAATAGGTCTTAAAAAAATATTGTGGGTTTGTTAAAACCATTTTTTGATGAAGTTATGCATTTGTGAAATATTAAGCTTTAAAGTGCTATTTTTTGTTAGAGTCACGTGTCCCCCCCCCCCCCTGCCAGCTAAATGGTGGTATTTGGATGGCTGAAAAAAATCACGGTTGTGGCATATATAACGTAGTTGAAAGGAAAACTATCAGAGCTAAGTAGGCTGTACAAACTTACGAGTAATAGTCGACCAACTTATAATGATGATTTTTCTCGAGCGGCAGGGGCGTCGGGCGGGCACGTCATACCACAGGCTAGCTAGATGCTAATAAGTCTTAGAAAGGTACTGTGGGCATCCTCAACTTCGGAACCCTATAATTTGCGCGTGGCCCGACACGCACTTGGCCGGTTTTTTTACAATTTTTCGCCCTATGCTTCAAAAGTTAGAGGGAGAGGGGACACATTGCTTACACATTTTTTAGAAGCAAATATCTCAAAAAAGCAATGGTATAAATAAAAAACTTATTTAGGAACCGGAACGGAACGGACCGACCGACAGACAAACGGTCATGACGAAATTAGGTTCTGTTCCGAATTCCGGTTTCGAAACTATAAATAGAGCATACCTACAACTTTTTTTTCTAATCTACTAAAATAAGCGCATTAGTCCCCAAAAGCGCGAATATGTCGTAAAACTGTGTTTAATGTTCAGTTTGGTATTTACCGCGAAACCTCGTCGGCTGCCGTTTTATTGGCTGTTTATTTACGGACTGTTTCGCTATTCTCGTATTGTTTCAGGAGGTTGTTAATAAGTATCGTTAGAAAAATTAAGTAGGTTCTGTAAAAGTAAATAATTATTTACCTTAAGTAGGTAGGTTACTACCTACTTAAACTCGCCTGGAGAGGGTTCCGTTCGTTGCTTTCTTTTCTATAGTAAGGTATATAATACCATATGCACTTAGGTAATTCGTAATCTATAGGTTAAGAACTATCCTCTACACTTTTTCAAAATTTGAGGCCCAGGAGTTTTAGAGAGAGAAGGAGGAATATAGATGGAGTCGGTAAGAGAAACCATAAGAAGCTATAGCCGATCGCAATCGTATTTATTATTAGTACGGTTGGTAATACCAACCTTGAGAAGCAATTACCGATCGTTTTTAGGGTTCCAAAATCCACAAGAAACCCTTTCCGTAGTGGCATCTGTCAACTAGTCTGGAAAATATGTCGTAATATACGAAAATATATATTATAGCTCGGTATATAAATAGGTATATATTATCTTATCGGTCCGTTTGTGATGGCTTTATAGTTTCCGTATTCTTTATAGTTCGTCCGTCCGTCCGTCCGCAGTATAGGTAGCACGGAGATGCTTAGTTCTAGAAAGCTGTAATTTGGCATTAATAGGTATACATGTTCAAGTCGAAAGTCTTCGACCAGTGTGTGTTGCCAGTGATGACTTATGTTTTTTTCTACGCAAGAAATCCACGAAATAATTTTATTGGGACTTCAGCCTTGGATAGGTAGATTGAGGCATTCACTGCCACTTCTGTTTTACGAACTTTCGCCAGGTGCCCCATCTGTCATTAAGGGAACATTGCAACGCACATGTGCGTTCAAGGCACTGCGGGAAAGTCAACAAAACGCACATATGCGTCGGTGGCAGTGAATGCGTTAAGCACACACTTAAGTATGTAAAAAGAGTCTGGAACAAAATCTAAAGTCTTTAACTTTGTTGTTCTCTTCTATAAAATCTAGCACCTAAGTAAAAGCCATATAATTACAAGAATTTATCTTAATTTATCAACAGAAGACATTAATCACTTTCTTCATTTAAGCGTCGACCACATCCTGCGGCTACCTCCAGTCTGTTTGGTTGGTAGGACACGCATTACCAGTATTACCACCCATCCTACTGGAAAGTTTCATGCGAATTTGAATTTATTTATTCCATCTTCTCATTTCCGGATCTCTGAATTTGCTTGCGTAAATCGTATCAAAACTCCCCGTACATAGTCAATTATGTAGGTACGAGGCCTAAATACATTATATTATACCCGTTTGCAATAGACGGGAATAATAATATGGTGAAAGCGTATTATATAATTTGTTTACCTTCTCATTCGATAAGTATTTACGAACGATAAAGCCTTGATCCAAAAGGAGGCTTACGTTCATTATTTTATTGTTACCTGCAATAACAGATAAAGGCGTGAGAGAGGACACGTGCAGATTGTTGACGATGTACGGAAATATCAACGAAAACAATCTCGCCGTTCTCGATGACGTGACAATGGAAATTTTAGCTACATTATTTATACCTAGACCACAATGCAAATGTATAACACCAAAAAAAATACACAATTCCAATGCCAAGAACAAGGCAAAGCTTTCTACTTTTAGTATGTAAATACTAACATGCGGTGTGCTAGACTGCACCATCAAAATATCTACACCTATTACTGAAGTTGTATTGACATACTGAAACGTGTGGCATTCCAATCAAGACTATTTTTAAAGTAAGTCATACGCGTTGCACTCTGATCGTAGGTATTAAGAAGAAATTGAAAGCATACCGCCGCTAACTAAATGGCTGCTGTGCTCAGCTCATTTACTAAAAATCAATCCTGTCATCAAATCCGTTTCGGGCTTGGGTTAGAAGTGCGTGAATGAGATTTCCTTCTCCAGGTAAGGGCTGCAGTGAAGAAAAATTAAAGTAAGAGGGGCTCGAGAGATTTTCCCAAGTAGGTTTAAGTTAACCAAAGAGACTATATAGGCGGGAAATTACAATTCTGACCAAGTAGGAGGAGCGTAACTTACTTTTATATATGGTCAAGCAAAACGTTGTGACGATATTTTACCACAAATCACTCAAATCAGCTATCCATTAAGCAAGATTTTTAGATTTTTAAGTTTTTACGAGTTACTAAAAAAAATGGACCAGTATGGGATTGATGGTGATACCTACCTGAATCCCATATCCCACCATTTTTTTTCATACTCAAAATAAAACCTAAAAAGCATGCTTAGAATCGATAGCCGATCGATGCTGTGAATAAAATATCATCACAACGTTTGCTTGTATATATATATCACTGAAATTTGGGATGAATGTCTCAAAATTCACGCTTCTGCTAACGCTGCCTACTGCCAGTAGGTAAGTGAGTAGGTTAGGTACACCTATTGACTGACTAAATCTGTGAGATGTTATTATACCGGCTTACAACTAGTCTAGTTGACCTCTTATCACTTTCGAAAAAAAACACATAAAGCTCGGCGGACGATGAAGGTATAATTAAGGAATGCATTCTTAATTACCTTACTTTGCAGACGAGTGTAGGTTTCCTGCTTTCCAAATGAGATTTTCCTTCACCGAATAGGTCAAACCACTAAATAAGCTATAAAAACCCAAGGGTTTACCTCATGCCGCATGATGACGGGGTGCGGGATCGACGTGACGCATTCAACCGCTGCCCCATCGCGGCCGCCCGCCGGAGCGGGACTCCTCCTGGTTGGGGCTGGAAGCCCGCCATCGCTGGAGGCGTGCCGATGAAACAAGGCACGCCGACCAGCCCGAGAACTCGACCCACGGGCAGTAAACCCTCCGGTTCACTTCCCGAGTCCTCAGCAGCAATCCACTAGCGGTTGGGTTCTGGGGAAACTCCTTCCCCTCCTGTGGATTCTGCACCTCATGTCGGGTTGCGGAGGACAGGGAGAACGGCGAATCGTAATACCGACACTCCTCTTCCCCCGCAACCCCTACCCACAAAAACAGCCCTTACGGGCCGCAACCTCCAAGTGAGGCTCCAGTCAGCGGGTGACCAGGGCCGCACAAACGTCGCCCTGAAAAGCCAAAAGCTTAGCTTAAATCAAAGGGACACTCTAAGGCCAAAGCCTCCCCCACCCCCGTCGGATATTAGCCATCAGCCTTCAATATCCCGCATGAGGGAAATTGTTGACCGAATGCCCAGGGTGCACCGGTACCATCAAGCACTCCCGTTCCTTCAGACGAATCCGAAAGGACTGCCCAAGTAACATTTTGGCCCTATAACTTGGGTTATCATCACTAAAAGGTCCAGTAAACGTCGTATAAAGGTCTTAGCGGTGACTGCCAGTTGTATAAAGGCGTTTGGGAACACATTCTTGCTCTATAAGCTAAAGAGCCAAATTATCCTATAAATTGTTGATGTAAAGGTTTATAGAACCATTTTATAGGGCTATTATAGTCAAGTGCTATAAAAACTTCAAATATAGCCACTAAAGAGCTATGTTACTGTATAAAAGTGATTGAAATCACCATTATGTATCTAATTTGCGCTATAAGGTTTCCCGGACAACCGCTATAAATCTTGGGTTTTAGCAGTGATGAACGTTCTACTATACAAGGTTTTTGCGATATTGTGGTTCCACAAATCACTCCTATAGTACATGGTCTTTAGTAGCCATAATGACGCCGTAATAGAGCGGTTTTGTTTTATAATCGATTTTTAGGACATTTTTATAGTACTTAAAAGTGTTCTAATTGTTTTTGAATCCCTATTATAGGCTCGTACGATAGTTGTGACTATGACTCTTTTATATGGCCGAAACTTTCTATAATGGAGTTTGTAGATCGGTCATAGGATAAAAAAGCACATAGAGGAAGTGAACAGTTACTTTTATACTCAAACTTTGACATGACAGGAGTCGGTGGTACTATAGTGAGCCGATAAGACCCACGGATGTACTTAATGGCTCTAAAGTAGAAATGTCTGTGAATTAAATTTTATAATATCAATATATTTTATTCAAAACTCAATTAATCGAGGGCGCATTGAAAATACTAAGCAAATCAAATACTATTCTATCAGTAAAACTTTAGTCGCACGTGCTTTTTGCAGCATTGATCGAAATATTAAATGTCTAAATAAGATAACATAAACTTACGACGATAGAATATTACTCCTTTATATAATTGAATTATTTTTGTTGTCCGTCAATGAAGTTCACAGCAAAAACACACAATACCAAACTTTGCCGAGAAAGCGCCTCAGTAGGAATCACGGATTCTACTATAGACTAAAATAGGACTATAAGGGAATCAACGAACGCTACTACAGTATAAAAAAGCACTACATTAGCGTTACTGTGGCCCGTATGTCACTAAATTGTAATACGAGTCATCATTACATCACCTTTACAGACCTAAAACGTCACAACTAAAGCTGCTACGGTTCCACTATATCACTAAATGGAGATATAACTGCGCCAGATCGGCGTTACTCAACCTTCTATGGCCTTTTATAGGGCTAAGGTGGTGTTTTGAGAAATGTTCTATGGGCTACTATAGAACCAGAAATTGTTACTTGGGTGGCAGCACTTGGGCACACGTGGAGGAACCCGACTCGCACCCCATAAATATAGTACCTGCACTTTTCAAAGAATAATTCCGAATACCTAATAAAACAATTTAGGCACTTAATTTGACATACAAATGGTTATAAATTGTTTTCTCCCTTCGGATGAATTAACTCGGCGCGTTATTTGAATACTGATGTAAAATAATTGGGCAAAGACAAACAAGTAGACGTGGCCTACTTAGACTTTAAAAAAGCATTCGACCGTGTAAACATCGATATTCTCTTAAATTTATATTCTAAAAAACTTGCGATTATAGGCTTTTCCTTACCATTACTCACCTTTTTTGCCGACTATCTCATAAACAGAGAACAGTACGTACAATACCGGTCAGCCAAATCTGCACTTTACAACGTTACGTCTGGTGTTGGACAGGGTAGTATTCTCGGGCCATTACTATTCTTGATTGTAATTAATGACTTGCCCCGCTCGCTCAATTACTGTTTTTGCCTGATGTTTGCTGACGATGTCAAGCTAGCCCTTCCGATAGATACTGTACAAGACTGTACTCGATTACAATTAGACCTCAATAACGTACACGCATGGTGCCAGGCCAATAGTTTAGAATTGAACGTTTCTAAGTGTGCAATTATGACTTTCACACGCTCACGTCAACCATACCTAAACAAATACAATATTGGCGATGAGAGTATGGTTAGGGTTTCGATTGTCAAAGATTTAGGTACTTGGTTTGATGACAAATTTACATTTCACCACCATATACTAGAAACTTGTAAAGCTACTCGTAAAAGTATGGGTTTTGTGCTACGCCAATCAAAGCACTTCACGTCTAAAAGACCATTGGACATACTATATAGCTCATTTATAAGGAGCAAATTAGACACAAATTCTATGATATGGAACCCAAGCGAAGCAAAATATACTTTAATGGTTGAGAAAATACAAAAAAGTTATGTCAGATTTTTATACAAAAAAATGTATTATTATTATCCATACATGTATCCCACACATTATATTTTAGGAATGGTAAGCCATAGAACACTCGAAGCTCGTAGAAATCTCACCCTAGTCCAATACTTCTTCAGGCTCATCCGAGGCAACATCCACAACCCGTTCCTACTCACCCAAATCTCGATACAGACGCCTCCCGCCCACAGTAAGAATAAAGTAACATAAATTGTAGAACGATAAAAGTAATACACACGACTCTGCCTTCCCTCGATGAAGATAGGGATACTTCTACATGATTGATCTATTATAAGTAAGGAAGGATTCACAATCAACCGGAGAAAAATGGCCCGTCAAAGCGGGTGCCCGAACAGCTCGGGCACCCGTTTGGCACTCAGTAAATTTGACACTTAAGTCTTATAGTGTTAGGTTTACTTTTGTATAAAATATTTATCTTGACACATTATAAAGAGGCGTCATTAGCATATTGGAACGTTTTTTCTAGTGTCAGTTTGCTCCATATGTTTTGACATAAGTATTCTGTTAGGCACTGTTCGTCCATATGTTATTATAGGTCAATGTTATACATACCTATTATTAAATTATTATCTTTTTACGAACTCTTCGTCTCATAAACAGGTAGTATATATTTTTTACTTAGGTACTATGACGCGCTAAATTACTTTTCATACTTATTTATTTATACAGTTGATGTATTTCTATTGCCGTTATAACAACAAAAAAAGACTAAAATAAAATATTATAGGGGGTTCCCATACAACAGACATGATTTTTTTGCCGTTTTTATATGTACGGAACCCTTCGTGCGCGAGTCCGACTCGCACTTGGCCGGTTTATTTTTTATTTTTCGTAGTAGTTAGTAGAAACTATGATTGAATTGAAATTGAATTGAAAAAAAATCTACTCTCATGCCTGTAGGTAATATTCCCAAAGGAACTCGATGCATACCTACACACAGCAAATAAAAGTTCTCTCTTCCCTTACGGTCCATTCCCCTCTTGAGATTTCGAGATTTGTGTGTATTGTGGGCAAACATAACGAGTCGCATTGTAATTTGTAAGCGCGTACAAATACGTTTGTTTGTACGCGCTTACAAATTACAATTTGAAATCTATTGCTCGTTCATATTATTTGGTGACAAATTAAATGCAATGGCTTATTCTTCTCTTGTTTTATTATTTCACCCACAATAGACATTATTTCACAGTTACATTTTGCACTAGCTTATTTTTTCGCAAGAAGAAGGTTTACCAGAGAAAAACTGCAGAGGGCAGTAGCATCCTACTTGATGCGTTCAAGTTAAACATTATATGATGCGTTCTATAAATAGATAATTCTAACACCCTGCCTCAATTTAAAAGTTGTTACATTGAAATTGCAACATAAAATGATACTTCCACAAAACAAAAAAAGTTAGACATCTGAATCATCTGATATACCAAATTTACTCAATATGTAAGAGCTCTGCCAGATACATACCAAATAGAAATATCAATTAATTATTGAACACTTAATCTAGAACACAAATATTGAAATTGTTCACATGACAAGCTCTTGGTGAAAATATCTGCTATATTATTCTTCGAGTCTACATATTTAATTTTAATTTTTCCATCAATAACAAGATCCTTTATAAAATGATACCTAGTATCTATATGCTTAGTACGCTTGCTATTTTCATAAGAATTTGTCATGTCTATAGCACCCTTATTATCTACAAACAGCACTTTTTGCACTTCACATATTTTAAAGTCTTTACATAGTCCATCACAATTGATCAAGTCACAGACACTTGTAGCCGCTGCAATGTATTCCGCTTCAGCTGATGATAGAGCCACACAGTTCTGCCTGCGAGAGAACCAGCATATTGGATTTCCACAGTAAAAAGTTATTGATCCACTTGTGCTCCGTCTGTCTAAATTATTTGTGGCCCAATCAGCGTCCGAGTATGTAATTAAGTTCTTTTCAGTCTTGTTCTTTGTGTAAATTAGTCCATTTTCCTTTGTCTCCTTCAAGTATCTTAGTACCCTCTTAGCTTCAGTCCAAACACTCTTGGTTGGTTTGTCAAGAAATCTGCTCAGGTAAGATGTTGCTTGAGTAATGTCAGGTCTTGATGATGTGCTTACAAACATGAGACTTCCTATCAATTCTCTGTATGGTACATTTATTATCTCTTCTTCAGGTGTATATTGAAAGCCTTTTGTCATAGGAGTCTTGGCACCTTTGCAATCCTGCATATTAAATTTCTGTAGCATTTTCTCTATTTGTTTTCTTTGGGTAATTTTTATCATATCCTTGCTTCGTTCTATTTCTAATCCGAGAAAATTTCTGATTGGTCCCAAGTCCTTTGCTTCGAATTCCGTTCTTAAGTTTTCTATTAATCCTTTTATTCCTTTGTCGTTTCCAGTAATTAAAATGTCATCTACGAAGACGATCATCCATGTGTCTAATCCGGTATACAGGCAAAAATCATTCTTAGATCTTTCCATTCCATTTTTCATAGCAAAGTCGTTAAATCGTTTGTTCCAGCATTTTGGGCTATCTTTTAAGCCATACAGTCCTCTGTTTAATTTCAACACTTTTCCTTCTTGACTTTTCAACCCTTTTGGTATTTTGACATATGTTTCTTTTTCTAATTTTCCGTTTAGAAACGCCGTCGGAATGTCTAGTTGATTAATAGTCCAGTCATTTTGTACAGCTTGCGATATGAGCATTCTTATTGTTGATATTCGGGCGACAGGTGCATAATTATTCTCGTATGCTACCCCCTTCACCTGGAAGCCTTTTGCAACTAATCTCGCCTTCTTTGTATTGTCTTCTTTCTCTCTGAATACCCATTTTACATCTATCGCTTTTTGATTTCTTGGTAATTCTGTAATAGTCCAAGTATTCATTTTCTCTAAAGAATTCAGCTCTTTCTCTATTGCCTTTTTCCAATCTTCATCTTCTATTGCTTGTTCATATGTAATATCTTCTGTTTGCAATGTTAGACAATAAGATATATTTGTTTCATAATCCTGTAGAAAATCTGGTGGTTTAATAGTTCTTCCTGATCTGGTTGTTACTTCCTTATTTTCTTCTTCGTTTGTTGTCTGAGTTTCTTCATTATCATTCCTTGAAATATCATAATTTTCTTCTAATGTTCTTTCCTCTTTCTTGTAGTCATTTTCTTCATTTATATAAATCTTTCTTTCTTCTGTATTTATTGGTGATACATTCTTTTCTTGATATTTAAAGTTGTCTTCATCAAAAATTGCATCTCTTGTAGTTTCTATGGTGTTTGTTAGTGGGTCCCATAATTTGTATCCACCGGGGCAGTATCCTATGTGAATCATTTCTTTTGCCCTTGGGCTTAACTTGCCTTCTTTAGGTAGCAGTACTTTCCATGCTCTACTTCCGAATATTCTGAGATTTTTCAGATTTAGGTGTCCAAACCACATTTCAGCCGGTGTTTTGCCATTCAATGTTACAGTGGGACATCGATTTAATTCGTATGCCGATGCTAGAATAGCATTTCCCCATAATATTTTTGGTAAGTTGGTATCAGCAAATTTTGTCCTGGTTTTATTCATTAAAGTTCTATTTAACCTTTCGGCCTTGCCATTTTGCTGTGGTGTATATGGTTTTGTATATTCCAAAATAATTCCTTTCTCTTGACACCAGTTCTTAAAGTTATTGGATGAAAATTCACCTCCGTTGTCCATTCTAATTCTTCTAGTTTTAATGTCTCTTTGAGTTTTCAATTCTTTTATGTAGTTTATTAAGTTTGTCTCGGCTTCATTCTTACTCTTCAATAAATGTACAACTGTAAAATGTGAGCAGTCATCTAATATAACTTGAAAATATCTGTAGCCTTCTGATGTTGGTGGTGAAATTGGTCCGCTCAAGTCTGTGTGTATTAACTGTCCGATTTGTGAAGCTCTTTTCTCGTTTCTATAAAATTTTGGTCTAGTTGCCTTACTTATATGGCATTCAGTACAGGCCTCATTGCTTACTGGGAGATTTAAAAGTTTCATACCACCTGTATTAAGGTGGCCGAGTCTTTTATGCCATTTATCAGAAGACAGCAAACATTTTTGTTTAGTTACATATCCATGTTGTTGATTGCAGTCTTCTATGTTCATATATAATATATATAATTTGTTCAGTTCTTCAGCTTTAATTTTTATTCTTTCATTATGAATTGTAAATCCAGTGTTGTCTATGTTGATATTAAATCCTTTTTCAATTAATTTCTTCACGGAGAGTAAGTTATGACTGATATCATTAACTATGAGCGCTTCAATCCTTATAGGTATGTTGTTATAGTTTGTATTTAATATTCCTTTCTGTTTAGCTGTTATTACCTGATTATTTGCTGTATATATTTTGATTTCCTTTTCCAGGTTAGTTATTGTATGCATGTGTTTTTTCAATTCTTCTTTAACATAGTGTTCTGAAGCACCTGAGTCCAGTATAAAAATATTATCGTTTTCTTTCGATATCATGTTAAATGCCACAAACGATTCATATATTGGTGTTGAATCTGTGTTGTATGAGGTATATCTTTGATCTTGACCTCGACCTCGACCTCGACCTCTAGAGTAACCTCTTCTCATATTTCTCATGCCTCGTTGCATTCCTCTATTATTTGTTCTGCACTGATTGCTCTTATGACCTACCTTGTCACAGGTGTAACACTTGATTTGTGTCTGAAATGCTGATTGCTGCTCACGGTATGAGCTTTTAAATTTCAACTCTTCATCGAGTAGCTTTGACTTGACGAATTCCAATGTTAAATTTTCATTCATGGTTTCTAATGCTGTAGCAATTGTATTGTATTTTTCTGACAATCCAATCAATAGGTAAGTTACCTTTTCCTCTTCATTCATTTTTTGATCCGCACTTTCCAGTTCTCTTATTAAGCTGTCAAATCTGTTAAAGTATTCTTCCATAATTTCCCCATCCTGCAGTTTCAACTGAAGTAATTTTTTTCTTATGTGTATTCGTGATGTAATGCTTTTCCTTTCGAATATTTTTGTTAGTAAGTATATCGAACATTTCCTTTGCCGATCTAGCTTCCTTGATCAAATCCAAATGTTTGTCAGTTATACACTGTACAATAAGCGACTTAGCCTTCGCGTCGTCTTCTTTGCTCTCTATTTTTTCCATAGTAATTGTATGTTCCAATTTCTTTTCCTCCAATAAACACTTCACTCTGAATTTCCAACTATTGAAATTTTCTGCCGTCAATTGCGGAAGATAAGTCGAGTGGCCCGCCATTTTGCACTGTTGTTTTCCTTTTATTTCTTAGTTTTTTTACATTCAGATCACGTTTATTTCTTATGCGTGATCAGCCCATAACCTATTAAGGTGACAAATTAAATGCAATGGCTTATTCTTCTCTTGTTTTATTATTTCACCCACAATAGACATTATTTCACAGTTACATTTTGCACTAGCTTATTTTTTCGCAAGAAGAAGGTTTACCAGAGAAAAACTGCAGAGGGCAGTAGCATCCTACTTGATGCGTTCAAGTTAAACATTATATGATGCGTTCTATAAATAGATAATTCTAACAGTTCAGCGCCCTTTTTAACAGACATAAAAAAACTGACTTCAAACTCCGATAGCCTTGACACCGACTTTGTAAGATTGTCATCAGCTTTGGGTCGGTTCAATTGACACCGACTTTATAGGCTGAGTTTGAAACCGGTTTTTTTTCTTTTATCCGGCTACAGTTTCCAAACATGGGTACGATGGAACGTAAGTCTCACTGTAGTCTTTGAAATTGATACCAAAATCATACACGTGCTAACAAATTTTGAGGAGTTCCCTCATTTTCTCATGGATTCCATCATCAGAACTGCACCAAATAAAAATGGGACCAACCGGAGGTACCACCTTTCGATTAAAAAAAGAATCATCGTGAGTTTACGTCCCGTTGTATCCATGTTTGGACAAAACATCCGAAAAATAAACCGAAGCTATGACAACCTTATAAGTGATATTGACACCGACTGTACAGGCTGTCGGAGTTTGCAGTTGGTTTTTATTATTATTATTATTATTTTCAACAGACTTCAAAAGAAGGAGGAGGTTCTCCGTTCGTCGGAATCACAGGGTGTATTTAGGAAGGAGAGGATAAGGAAAAAGAGAAGGAATAGTTATAGCTGTATGTTGACATCGGTAATGGATTTAGTTAAAACATATATAAAAGGAGTGTGGGCTAAAGATAAAAGATAGTTTAAATTAACGGGACGAGGGATGGAGCCTGGTAAAAGATCATTAAGAGAAGTCGATAAACTACGGCAGTTAAAGAAGATATGATCCGGAGTGCCGTCCTCAAGTCCGCACTCACACAATGAATGATCACGAATACGGATTTTTGGCAAAAATGAGGGAGAACAATTATGACCCAGTCGTAACCGAATCATAGTGGAGGTGGCATATCCTAAGTTATTTATGGACTATTTGCAGCATGTTCGTGACAGCTACAATTTCGGACCGTAAAAAAGAGTTCCTAACTATAACAGACCTTGAACCTTTGAAGAGAATAAGAAAAAATAGGTACTTACCTATCGACCTATCCAGTATTTTCCTCATTTCATTGTCATTGTATATCAATTTCCACCTGTGGAAGGGTCGGGGGTACATTTATCCGATTAATTTCAATTTCCACGACAAACAAAACAAACGCTGAACTGTACCTATGTGGAGTATACAGCGTCAGATTTACTTGCGGAGCTATCGGAGATACAGTCACCCGCTGCGCGTCGCAGGCACCGCCCGCCCGCACCGTTCATACTCCACGTACCTCTATACACCTCGTGTCTTCCAACCAGATACATTGTGCTCTGCGAAAAGCGGGAAAAGTTAGTCACGCACTAAAAATGCTGCTTGAAAACAGTAATGTACGTATACTGGATGTTTTGTTATAGTTTTATTAGCTTCGTTGTTTTTATGTTGCTAGTGGCATCTGACAGATTTAGGGGTCAGTGCCTCAAAAAGAAGTTAAAAATACCCGCATAGGAATAAAACATTTATTTTGAAGAGTGATTTTTAGTTACTTAGGTAGGAAATAAAGTTCCTGAAAATTTTCATGATTAAAATTGGATATGCTTATCAGACAAGTTTTTACTGTACCTGCAATTTCATAATTATGAAAACAGCTTTTAAATAGGTATCTTCAAGTAAGTAGGTATTTTATGAATTGATAGAAGAAGGTACTCAACTATCTAGCTGCAGTATGTTTTTTCTCTTTGCTACCTCAGATTTTCATCGTTTATGGGCCAATTTAAAAAAATATTATTTTAATCAAAAGAAGTCTTCCAATTAGCTCCCATTTTTTTCTATATTTTGATGCTGATGGGATCCATGATAACATAAAGGAACAAATTATACATGACATGCATGACCCAAAGAAAAGTACCTATCTACTTACTTATATAATGTAGTGTCACTTCCATTCCATTTCCTTTAATTAATCACTGTTGCCAGCGGGGCATGTGCTAGGAAAGAAGATGTCTTTGAAATCCAAATAAAAACAATGACTTGCAAATACATCCTCAGCAACGCAGTAACTCGTCTATGGTAAGTATAAACCAGCCTACCAGTTACAAAAAGTTCCTCGTTAAAAATTTGTGGGCATCGTTAATATCTGGTCCGTCAAGCCACTCAATTATCGTCACAAGAGCTGGGATTTCAATCCTGAACATTAATTGCTCCATTTCTAAGCGAACGTGCTTGTAAAGATATTCTGTCTATATATTTTTCCAATTAACAAGAACAATTAATTGACTTTTACTGAAGCGTTAGATGTGAAGCCGCCCAAGTATGTAATTCAAATAAATGGACCGTCAAAGCTAAATAAATCTGTAAATATTTATAAGGAAGGGTAACATTAATTGGAATATTTGCTTCCAGGATTGATTAGTTCGAAAAATGGTGAGTTGGTGTCGGGTCTCGGAATATCGGCGGCGACGCCTCCAGAATGAGCACTACAACCTCTCCAAAGTCTTCGCTGGCCAAGCTGGGCCTGTATCCTAAGCCTAAGACTTTCAAAGTCATGGTACTAGGCCAGTCAGGCGTCGGTAAATCTGGTATGAAAATCCTATTTAAAAATATATGCCTACTACCTTAAGTACCTACTTATGATGAACTTTGTCGTACGACTGAAGAACTTTATGGGAGATATTCGAAAAAAAGTTGCTTCGATAATCGAATAACAGAACACATTCCAACATTATTTAGATTTTTACCTGTTTATCTTTTTATTTGACCGCACATCGCGTGAAAACTACTGGACCGATTTTGATGAAATTTCGTATGAAGATAGTTGAAGTCCCGAGAAAGAACATAGGTACTTAGGCTTCTTTTTATCCCGGAAAAACGCAAAATTCCCGCGAAAACGGTGTATCACTCATAAGTACACAGGATAGTTTAACACTGATTATACTACCTCCCCTCGCCTCGGGAGGAAGTGTATTTTCATTTAGGGATAAGGATGCTTGCGTATCGCTATGTACCGTTTCGAATAGAGAGTAGAGAGAGCCCCTGAAATAAATAAACATCCTAATTGTATTATTGATTGCCTCTTTAATTTCCAAACGCCAACGCTTTGTGACATCAATGAAACCCATATAAAGTAGTGAACTAAGTAACTATATGTACACTGCATGTGTTCATTTGTCGCTCTCCGTATCGTATGACTAATAAGTTTCTGCGATCCGCTCTACCGCCGGCCGCTGCCTGTAGGTATAATATGTAGGTATATATGTCAAGCAAAAAAGGCTTTAAACTTTCAGACTGGCTAAATACAAAATTAGACACAAACATGAAAATAGATGGTGCATTAAGTAAATCATATTAAGAAAGAAGACAAATAGTACGATGGTGCAATACAAGACTTAATTAACACTCACTGTGTGATTTTAGAGGCAGGTAGGTCCCATGAGTCTTTGCACGTTCAATAAATAAACATACGAAAACTATTAAAGTGATTTTAGAGATCTTAAAAGAATACCTTAAAAGGTATTTGTGTTTTATTTAATAAATAAACTATTCAGTCAGCATTACTCACAATGTATTTATTAAATTATTATATGAATTGGAAACATAAACTTTCGATACTGATGCACTTATCTCACATTGACAATGAATGGGCGCTAATCTGTCTGACAGCGCATTGACATGTTCACAGATTATATAACACGTCCCCTACAAGTCTAAGACCTGCCTAGGTCTGACAACACGACCACTTCGCGTGCAAATCTGAGGTGGTGGTGCTGCAGAGTCCTCAACTTCACAATCAACTATAACTTCTTTATCCTTATTTGCTAAATCAAATTCTAATAAGTCATCACTTATATTTCTATGGAGAGGGTCAGACTTTGTGCATGATTTTTTCAAATGGGCCTGGTACCACTTTCCTTTCTCACCCAATATGATTTAGGTTCATTACATTTCTTTACAATTGCACCTTTCTCCCAACAGTCATTTCTATTTGTTTTGATTACAACTTTATCACCCTCTTTGAAAGAAACGTCTTTTTAGGGTTCCGAAGTCCACAAGGAACCCTTATAGTTTCGCCATGTCCGTCCGTCTGTCCGCACTATTGCTCGGAGATGCTTAGGTCTAGAGAGCTGTAATTTGGCATGAATATGCATATTAGTTATGCTGACAAAGTGGTACAATAAAATTTTGAAATATATTTTTTTATAGGGTACCTCCCCTACTCGTAAAGTGGGGATGTAATTTTTTTTTCTTGCATACCCCATGGCGCGGCATATCGTTGAATAGGTCTCAAAAAAATATTGTGGGTTTGTTAAAACCATTTTTTGATTAAGTGATGCGTTTGTGAAATATTAAGCTTTAAAGTGCTATTTTTTGTTAGAGTCACGTGTCCCCCCCCCCCCTGCCAGCTAAATGGTGGTATTTGGATGGCTGAAAAAAATCACGGTTGTGGCATATATAACGTAGTTGAAAGGAAAACTATCAGAGCTAAGTAGGCTGTACAAACTTACGAGTAATAGTCGACCAACTTATAATGATGATTTTTCTCGAGCAGCAGGGGAGTCGGGCGGGCACGTCACACCACAGGCTAGCTAGATGCTAATAAGTCTTAGAAAGGTACTGTGGGCATCGTCAACTTCGGAACCCTATAATTTGCGCGTGGCCCGACACGCACTTGGCCGGTTTTTTTTTAAATATTCTTGTCATGTTTTTTTTTGTATAAGACTGTTTCAACGTTAACAACTTAAAAATTTCCTTCTCTACCTTAGGTTCTAATTCTAATGCCATTAAAGTTGTGGGTACATTAGTTCTTACTCGTCTACTGTTTAAAATCTGAGAAGGTGACACTTGTAAGCCGGACAATGGGGTGTTATTATAATTCATTAAATAGTCCCTAAAGTCCACTTGATCCTCAGCAGCTTCTCTTAACAAATTCTTACTGATACCAACTGCTTTTTCGGCCATGCCGTTGCTTCTGGGATAATGTGGACTACTGGTAGTAATTGTAATATCTTTTGACTTATAGTAATCAATACACTCTTGGGATTTAAATGGATTGTTATCTGCTATTATTTCTACAGGATAGCCAAATCTTGTGAATACCTCTTGCATGGCATCTATTACACATGTAGAAGTTTTATTTAATAATGTTCTGATTTCTAACCAATGCGAGAAATAGTCAACAATGACTAGATATGGCTTCCCTACAAATTCCAATACGTCAGTCCCAATTTTCAAATATCTACCCTTTGGAATTTTGTGGGGAGACAATGGTTCATGAGAATTAGCTCTGCTATATTTTTCACATGTGCGACATTGTGTTATAAACGTCTGAATGTCTACATTAAGCTTTGGCCAGTAGAACAATTGCCTGGTTCTTTGTGTACACTTACTTATACCACAATGGCCCTCATGGACAAGTTTTAACACATATTGTTTTAACGAATCAGGCACTATTATTTTGTTGCCAACAAAAACCAATCCAGACTCTTTGAGCTTGTAATATGGTAAGCAATTATCTAAAATTTTATCCTCTTTTGGCCAACCATTATAATAGTAGTTGCTTATCTGTGAAAGGGTTTCATCGCGACTGGTTTCAAGTCTGAATTGTTCTTTTCTTTCATCACTCATAGGCAAATTAGAGGATACAGAATGAACCATTTCTAACATTTGTGGGTCAGTTTCAGTTACTTTTAGACCATTCCTAGATAACATGTCTGCAAAGTGTATTTCTTTACCTGGAATATACTTTAACTCCAGACTGTAATTTAACAATTTTAAACAAAGACGGCGTAACCGTGGTGATCCTACCTTACTTATGGGTTTTACTACAATAGCAAGTAATGGCTTGTGGTCAGTTTGGACTAGAACTTTTGAGCCATATATGTATTTATGAAATTTCTGAGTCCCGAAATAAATCGCTAGTAGTTCCTTTTCCGTTTGACTATAATTTAGTTCACAATCGTTCATAGTTCTAAACGCACAGGCCACTAATTGGAGTACATTGTTTTCATCCTTTTGAAATAGGCAACAGGCAATTCCATTTTGAGAAGCGTCACATTGAAGTACAATTTGTTTGCGAGGGTTAAATGAGCACAGAGCAGGAGCAGCGGATATTTTTAATTTTAATTCATTAAAAACTTTATCATGATATGGCAACCATTGAAACTCTGTATCTTTTCTAAGCAACTTGCATAATGGTGACATTAGTTCAGCCATTTCTGGAAGATATATTCTTACATAGTTAAATGAACCAATAATTTTTTGTAGTTGTTCTTTATTATTGGGTGCTTGTAATTCCAGAAGTGACTCTACTCTTACTTTGTCAATACTCTTGCCATTAAATATCTGGCCTACATACTTAACTTCTTTTTGTTTATACTGCAATTTATATTTATTAAAAGTGGCATTTATTTGACGAGCTTTATCTAAAACTTTACTCACAGTCTGATCATGTGCTTCCTCAGTAACACCCCTTATTAAAATATCATCAAACCAGGTTATCACATTGGGAATGTTCCCAAAGTAGCCTTCAATTTGGTCCTGGAAAAGGTCAGGAGAGTTAGACAAACCATATGGTAATACTAAGTACCTATATACTCCAAATGGCGTGGAGAAGCAACACTTCCATGAAGATTCTTCAGTGAGAGGTATACAGTGAAAAGCCTCTGATAGGTCAAATACAGAAAAATATTGCTTTCCTTCTAGCCTTTCTGAAATTTCATCTACAGTAAGTAATGTTTTAGGCTTTCTTACGATACTTTTATTGAGATCAGATGGATCAAGACAGAGTCGGATTTTCTTATTTGGCTTCTCAACAATTACAACTCTATTTATACAAGCTGTAGAGTCAATATCGTCTACTTTTATGATTGCACCTCTATTTACTAATCTATCTAGTTCTAAGCGCAATGGCTCATGCAAGCTGTAGGGAATTTTCGGTGCAGGATGACAAATTTGTTCATGAGGGACCATGGGTATTGAACACTGTTTTGGAAATCTACCATGTCCTTGAAACACATCTAAATTATCATTGATAAATTTTTCCTTACCCGTATCTCCTTGAACTTCTACTGAGTGGATCCTTTTTATCAGATTTAAAGATATACATGCTGGTAAACCTAATAGCATATATTTGCAGTCCACCACCATGAAGTTCTCATAACATTCTTGATTTTTATATTTACAGTGCAGATTCACCATTCCTATGGGTGTAATCATCGAGCCCTGAAATGCTTCAAGTTTTTTGTTACATGGTTTCAGAGTTAAATTTGTACCAAGATTTTCAAACACTCTGATGGGCATGACACTAACATCCGCTCCTGTATCAATCCGGCACTTGATGAGTTTCTTTTCTATGCTGATTTTCTCTATCCAATCATGTTTATCAGCACCTATCTTTTTTACACATCCGCAGTAGATAGAGTCATCAGAGTCATTATTGTCTGATTTTCCAGTGTTGTTGACTTCTTCCGCTACAGCCCTTACACTTTTACGGCCTTTTATTCTACAGCTCACTGCTAAATGGTTCATAATACCACAATTGGTGCATTTTTTTCCATATGCTGGGCATTGACGGTAGCCATGCTTAGTTTGGCATCTTCTGCATTTGAAAATTTTATTTGAGGAAGTACTTTTTTGTACATAATCTATTTCCACACTTAGGCCTGGATTCATCTCTTGCACTTGTAATTTGCTTTGTTCCGAGGTCCGGCAAAAATTTGCAGCTCTTTCCAATATTAACTCGTTCATCCTGAGTAAATTTTCTTGGACAGTTTTGTCATTGATTCCTTGGACAATTTTGTCCCTAAGAAGTTGGTCTTCTTTTGGTTGATCAGATAATTTGTAGTTGCAACTTCCAATCAGCTGTTTGCAATCCGTGAAAAAATTTTCAAAGGATTCGTTGGGTTTTTGTTTCCTTTCGTTAAACTTGTAACGCTCGAACACTTCATTAATTCTTGGACTTACATACTTGCCAATGGCCGTCATGACGCTTTCAAAATTTTCAAACTCTTTCTCCGAGAGAGGCAACGTCATCAATATTCGAGCTGATTCTAAGCCCATCATATTTCGTAGCAATGCTAACTTTACTTTATCTTCTGCATTTTCCTTCCCAATACTTATTTGAAACAACTTTTCCAAAATCGCCATTCCGCCGCCGCATTTTTTTGCTCGCAAGTCGAAATTAGGTGGAAGCTTGACGGCCGACTGCGCCATGTTTTATTTAATAAATAAACTGTTCAGTCGGCATTACTCACAATGTATTTATTAAATTATTATATGAATTGGAAACATAAACTTTCGATACTGATGCACTTATCTCACATTGACAATGAATGGGCGCTAATCTGTCTGACAGCGCATTGACATGTTCACAGATTATATAACAATTTGTTCATTTTAAATTTAGGTAGGTATCTTATTTATCGTATGACCTTCTTGTCCAGAAATCCCATGAGTGGTATATCCCATAGGTATTTATAATAGGTAATTGGACGAAGTTCTGTGCAGTAAAACATAATTTACATAAACTGAGCTGAGGAGAGGGCTTTTTATTGAACTTTAAAAAACTAAATTGAAAAATAAAGTAGATACCTACACCTAACTAAACTACACCTTCGAATTTGTGTCAGTGGGCAGCTAGTTTCACGTGTGGTTTTTATTTTTAAAGTTTCTCAGAAGAATGTAGGTATTTCCGCTCCGGTTGTGTTGAAATTAATAAATATTGAAACATTTTCATTTCTGTGTAGATATAATGATAGCAGGATATTTATATACGCGACCTTTAAATTAGACCACCAAGTTTTTATGACAGCTGACGGCCGATTTATATCGTTTGGTTCCGTGTGGTTCATTCACTGGAACATTAATCGAATCACTTTTTAGGGTTCCGAAGTCCACAAGGAACCCTTATAGTTTCGCCATGTCCGTCCGTCCGTCCGTCCGTCCGTCCATCCGTCCGTCTGTCCGCACTATGGCTCGGAGATGCTTAGTTCTAGAAAGCTGCAAATTGGCATGAATATACATATTAGTTACGCTGACAAAGTGGTACAATAAAATTTTGAAATATTTTTTTTTATAGGGTACCTCTACTAGTAAAGCGGGGATGTATTTTTTTTTCTTGCGTACCCCATGGTGTGGCATATCGTTGAATAGGTATTAAAAAAATATTTTAGGTTTGTTAAAACCATTTTTCTATTAAGTGATGCGTTTGTGAATTATTAAACTTTGTCCCCCCCCCCCCCCTGCCAGTAAATGGTGGTATTTGGATGGCTGAAAAAAATCACGGTTGTGGCATATATAAAGTAGTTGAAAGGAAAACTTTCACAGCTAAGTAGGCTGTATAAATTTACGAGTCATTAGTCGACTTATGAAATGATTAAAAAACCAATGATTTTTCTTGAGCGGCAGGGGCGTCGGGCGGGCACGTCATACCAGGCTAGCTAAGATGCTAAATAATTCTTAGGAAGGTACTGTGGGCATCGTCAACTTCGGAACCCTATACTTTGCGCGTGGCCCCGCCCGACACGCACTTGGCCGGTTTTTATCTTTCTTTTTACAAAGACACGCAGATTGTTCCAACTTCGACTGTAACTGAACTCATCGTGAATTGAATTGCCGATAATGTAACTGTGGTTTCTGAGAAGCAGGGATTTTGATCTCGGTTAACGAATATCCATGTTTAATATTATAAACACGAGAGTAACTATGTACCTATGTCTGTCTGTTATCCCTTCACGCTTCAACCGCTGGACCGATTGAGATGAAATTTGGCATGGAGATAGTTGGGGCCTTGGGGTCCCAGGAAAGGACATAGGTTACTTTTATCCCGGAAAAACCGCGAATTCCACGCGGGCGGAGTCGCGGGCAGAAGCTAGTTAGTTAGTTACTTATATAACTTTGACTGGCTAAAGCTATTTGGGGTAGTGGAGTATGTACTCTATTAGGTAGATAACAAATACGTTAAATTCGAAGCTTGAGAATTGCTATTCGAAATTAAATTTGCATACCTAGTTAGTTAGGCTCATCCTTGTCAATTGAGAATACCTTGAGAATACAAAGTTAGATGAAGTTTGACATCGCTGCATTGAATGAGAATTTATTCAGCCCGGAAGCTGTGTAGGTAAGTAATCTCTGCTGAACTTCTCCCGCTGCTGAGCTTCAACGAGGAGGCGCCGCCAATCTTAACGTACCTATCTACCTATAACGTACCGATATACCTAAATGCTTTGGTTCCTGGATTTAGACTTAAGGATTAGATCTGGATTTCCATTCCGTCTACATTTGTTTTTCTGTCCTAATCTGAATCGATCTCTACTTATCTATATTTGTCACCCAAAATGAATCTAATTTTATGCTACAAGAAAAACGTTATATGTAAGCTATGTAGGAACTAATTTACTGAAACGCATAACTTAAGTCCAAATAAGTACACTCAACAGCAATGAAATCGGGTCACTGTGAACGGAAAATCTTACACAATGTGACCCGATTCCATAGCTGTTGAGTGTAGATAGTAAATTTCAAATATGAGAGACATGCGAGACAGCCTAACTCCATCAACCTAAACTAACAAAAGAGACAAGAAAAGAAAGACAAACTTTGTTTCGGGAGCATACTGACCCAGCTCGACCTGGGGCTCTATTCGAAGTCTTAAATAGGGACAGGGAGAGTCCCTATACGAGTAGCATCGCTCACGCGTCACGGCGCTCAAGTTGAACTTTAAATCTAACTGCTTAAAGTTAAAGTTTGGTTGCAACGCCGCGACGCGTTAGCGATCCTATTGAGAATCTTCCTGTCCCTATTTAAGACTTCGATTAAGTATAACCCCTGAGACATTCGGTTCGCACATATACTTAGGTGCTATAGCTTTCGGGACGCGAATGGATCATTTTCTTAGAGACATTCTCAATAGTACGAGATAGAATCTCGTAGATTGTTAACCGAGGGCTGAAAGACACCCACCCATTCCTGCCGAGATGTTTTGGCGCTCGAACGAAGTGAGAGCGCCAATAGTTAAAGGCAGAAATGGGTGCTTTCGACCCAAGTTGAACACTCTACTTTTCATTTCGAATACGAGGAAAGAAAACAAGCCAGGTATATAAAACACAAGTATTAAAAAATATGGTTTTACCCACGGAAAGCTCGATTTCATTAAAATATCGAGATAAAAACCATCCTATGTTATTTCCAGCGTCTTGAAATATTTCCATACCAAATTACATCAAAATCGGTCCAGCCGTTTCGACGTAAAGTAAAGATGAAGACTAAACCAAATACAAAATTTGTAATCTTGAATAATGTGTGCGTAATAATATATTAATGTTAATACGGATGCCCCAAAGTTTATTTAGTTGTTAGTTGAAATAAGTATTTATGTAAGAAGTGAACAAGCCTTGCCTGGGCAAGGATTGCACTGCTTTAGGTTGGCTACTTCAATTAAAATCGTTATAAGTACATATACTTTAGAGATTGGCAGTAAAAGGATCTCCAAAACAGCTTGAGCCTATTTTCTTTTTAATTCAAGCGGTTTATGTCCATTTCAGAAACACTCATGATTCATCATTCATTATTTTCAATATTTTAAATCCTAAATATTTACGTACTTGAACATTCGATTTCTACTTTTGTAGCGTAGCGTAGCGTAGTTGCATCAATAAAATTAACGACGATGAGCCACCTACTTATTTGATGCAACCCGTTTTATTTTTCATTTCTTTTTTTTACGCCTCATTTGTTAAACGTCACAATGCGAGCCAGTTATTTTTGACACGGCTTCCTGCTGATTTAATGTTTTAAACAAGAGATATTTCGTTTTTTTCTCTAACTTCTGTATAGTAGCGTGCATTATATTAAATATTATAGTTATTTGTTTTAAACATGATAGAAATGCGTTCATTTAAAAATGTATTGGTGTGGCTGTATAGACTTTTGCCGTTGCCGACGATTCAAAGTGTTACATTTTTTTTAATACTTTTCTGCTCTAGAGCAGCGATGAGCTACTTTCTGCACGCTAATTAAGCAAACAATGGCCTTCTTTTAGAGTATGAGAGATGAAATAGTTATTTGTTATGCAAGGCTGCAAAGTTGTTGTTTGCTGTGAGTGCGTGATTGAGACCCGAGTGAACGAAGGATTCTAGGGTTGAACAACGAGCGAAGCGAGTTGTTCAAATATAGAATCCTGAGTGTAACGAGGGTTTCAAGGCACGAGACAGCAAACGACTTTGCTGCCGAGCGCAACACAAAATTTTTCACCTCACGCGCGATTGTTCGGGAAGAAGATTTAGTTCGGCGTCACGTACAGTTTTTGCTCTCTCGCTAGAATCGCTCATATTTTCTTTATTACTTCGTATAGGTATTCTAAATTACAAAACCAGCAATCTAAAACTTTTTTTTTTAATGTTTTTTTTTGTGATTTGGAACGCAACCTCCGGGGTTGCGTTCCAAATCACTCCTACTCGTACTTCAAGATTCAATTATTCATTGAATACAGTTAAAATATACACATATTTAAGTATTTTTGTAATAAAACAGTCAAATAATGAAATACATCTGAAACGGTGTATTATTAATATAATTTTATTAATGATGATATTAAGTAAATTGAACCTTTATTTTAATAAAACTCTCACGACGAATTGCGTTTCAGAACGTATCGTTGTTTTTTTATTGTGACAGTGGCGTCATGCGTCGTTCGAATTTCAAAAACACTTTCCACGCTAGCGGATAAAATCAACTTTTGCGCTCGGATATCAAGCTGCAAAACGACCACTTTCGAGCCAGTGAGGTGAAATAGTTATTTGTGCAACAAGAGAGCAAAATTGTTTTTTGCTTCGAGTGCCATGTTTGAGTCCTGAGCTAGCGAAAGATTCTACAGTTGAATCACGAGCGTTCAGCGAGTGATTCTAGTTTAGAATCTTGAGCTAGCGAAGGACTCAAAGGCACGAGAAGTAAAATAAATTGCTCTCGAGTAGCACATACAATTTTTCACCTCAGTAGCGAGAACACATAAAAGGTACTTGCAAAGAATACTTACAACACGAAAAATATGAAATAACATTTCTTCTTCACTCCTTTCACTCAAATTATTACTTGAATTTCATGTTTTAAAAGAATTACTTTAAAGTTAGTTATCGAAAATTAAGAAGAAAGATATGATTTGACATGAGACAATGGCGGAAATTTTCCAAACGTATGTTCGGAAACTAGTACAATGATAAATTTCGAATTTATTCGGTAATATTTGACAACTTTTAGATTACTTTAAATTAAAACTTTAGTTTAAAATGACTATAAATAACATAATAATATGAAGTCATTTGAAAATTGTAAGATTTTCAGAAGTTAAATCAACGTATAATTTTAATGTCTTAAAATACGGCGTACTGATGCGTTGCGCGTATCCGAACGTTTCTAATTCAGTTTTTTTTCTACGAAAATAGATTCGCAGTAAGACTTGCCTAGTATAATTCTACCTCTTTTCTAAAAGAAATGAAAAGAAGAGAGCGGATAAAATCGAGATAGTTTGAATTATTGGTATAAGAAGTAGTTACTAGTTAGATGCCGCAATATGAAATGACCATTCGCAGTAATCAAATTAAAAAAAAAGATAAAGCGCGGGAACGATTTAACTGTGGCTGCAAGGCTTAAGCCTTTGCCTTTGCCTGATGGGATTCTCTGATGGGATAAAAGGATTAAAAAAAACAAATTAAAAAAATACTTTGTCTCACTGAGTGAAACAAACACGATTTTGCTCACTAATTTCTGACAGCAAAGTCTACTTGTTCGAGCTGCTGAGGTGAAATAGTTATTTGTTATGCAAGGCTGCAAAGTTGTTGTTTGCTGTGAGTGCGTGATTGAGACCCGAGTGAACGAAGGATTCTAGGGTTGAACCACGAGCGAAGCGAGTGGTTCAAATATAGAATCCTGAGTGTAACGAGGGTTTCAAGGCACGAGACAGCAAACGACTTTGCTGCTGAGCGCAACACAAAATTTTTCACCTCACGCGCGATTTTTCGGGAAGAAGACTTAGTTCGGCGTCACGTACAGTTTGTGCTAACTCTTTCGTATCTTCATCGCTAGAATCGCTCATATTTTCTTTATTACTTCGTATAGGTTTTCTAAATTACAAAACCATCAATCAAATTTTTTTTTTTAATTTTTTTTCATGTTTTTTTTCTGGAGGATGCGTTCCAAATCACTCCTACTCGTACTTCAAGATTCAATTATTCATTGAATACAGTTAAAATATACACATATTTAAGTATTTTTGTGATAAAACATAGTGAAATAATGAAATACATCTGAAACGGTGTATTATTAATATAATTTTATTAATGATGATATTAAGTAAATTGAACCTTTATTTTAATAAAACTCTCACGGATAATTGCGTTTCAGAACGTATCGTTGTTTTTTTATTGTGACAGTGGCGTCATGCGTCGTTCGAATTTCAAAAACACTTTCCACGCTAGCGGATAAAAACAACTTTTGCACTCGGATATCAAGCTGCAAAACGACCACTTTCGAGCCAGTGAGGTGAAAAATATTTTAACGAGTTAAGTCCATATATCTGCAAGCTCAGTCCATACACGCATGCATAATGTGAGAGTGTTAAAAAATAAATAAATAAACCATAATTTATAATAACTTATTTTATATTTGGAGGAGGAGGAGGAGGAGGTTTTTTAATCGCTGGTCAGTTCTACATAAAAAAAAATATATACCTATTGTTTTTATTTTTTTCCTTGGGTTAAGCCATGCAGCCAACCAAGCGACGCAAAAAATACGTACTTATTTAATGAGCGATGGACAACGCTACTCCATAAACCATATTATCTACATATATCGACACATAACATATTTACCTAATTTTGTCGCTTATCGTACCGTCCAAAGCCTATACTTAGTATAGCGCATGGAGTCGCTGATCCTATAAGCAAGGCCTAAGAGAAGACTTGCTAATATTAGATCCATTGAAGTGGTAATATTGTATCCATTCCAAAATCACCAAATGTCTAATTGAAAACAGCGATACGGAGGTGTAAAAGATTCATTGTAGTGAATACTGAATATATACATATAGTATCGCTTGAACTAAAGCTGAAGCCTTTATTAGCTCCCTTATCATCTACGCCGAGTTTATAATTCCTGAATATACGGGAAAACGGCCATTTACCACGCTAAAGAGAACAAATTGTTTGTTACAGCCCTTGTCGTTAGATTTATTACTCGACGCTTCATAGGGGAATACGATCCCAATTTGGAGAAAATCTACGCTTTTCAAACTGTAATTGACAACGAGATGGTCTATTTTGAGATATTGGACTCCGCGGGCGATTCTCACGTGAGTTCTTTTTCTACCAATTTATTAGAGACCTCTCTATAGAAATAATTTAAGTAACTTCCATACCATAAAATTCACTTTACCACCGGCTTTGATGGTCCTCGAAATCGATTTCGGTTTGCTACGATCCAATAAGGTTCTTAACCTGTGTTTGCTCCATTAATTTCGATGTTTTTCCAGGAGAGCGAGTATACGAATTTGGAGAGCAACATCAGGTGGGCCGAGGCGTTCATACTGATGTACTCGGTCACGGACAAGTGCTCGTTCGACGAGTGCCACAGGCTCAAATTTCTGATCAACTACAATAAAAGGAGACGTCGGATTGCGTCGTCAATGAAGGTTGAGTTCATTTTGTATTTAATATGTACGCTCCCACGAGGGGTTTTTTTTCTAGCCGTCCTTTGATTTTGTGTTTTTTTTTTCAATTACACCCAATTTGAGGCTACATATGCGATCCTTTGTAAAGGTCATCTAACCTTTTTTATTTGATAACAATTTACGTATACAACATCTATAGCTTCTGACCGCGACTTCGCCCGCGTGGCATTCGGTTATCGCGGTCCCGTGGGAACTCAAGTAGGTACTTATGCGGTTTTCCGAGATAAAAAGTATAGCCTATGTCCTTCCTCGGGACCCATACCAAGTTTCATCTAAATCGGTCCAGCGGTCAAAGCATTAAGTTAAAGGGTATAACAAGTAAAGGGAAGTGAAGAGGTAACAGACGGACAGACAGACAGTAACTTTCGTATTTATAATATTTGTATGGATATCCATGCGTCATAAAATCTAGACATACCCATTTTTTACCTCGCTGATTACTTAGCTACTTTTTTATATCATTGGTAATAGGCAAACGAGCGCGCAGCCCACCTGATGGTACGTGGTCACTGCGGCCCATGGACACCGAAATCCTATGATCCCCCATTAGGAAACCATAAGATCTCGAATGCGTTGCCTACCCTGAGACCCAAGATGGAATGCCTCTGTGCCAGAAATTTCACCGGCTGCCTTAACCCCCTACCGGAACACAACCGTTCGAGCACTGCTATTTGGCGGCAGGTTAGCGGGGAAAGTCGGTGGTACCCCCCGGACGGACCTAGCACCAAGACCTACCACTAGCAAAGCACTAGCAAAACTTACTCCAAATCCAAAAGAAGGTTATGATTTTACAACTATAGTGTGTTCCACCCTAGCGCTTAATCTACTGACCCGATTTTGTCGAAAGAGGTGGGTGTCGATCGATTAGTTAAATATTATTATCCGAAAGACATAAGTGTGTAGGTACATTTCGTACAAAAAAGACGTGGCGGGCTTATGGTATGGTAGTCGGGTTTTAATTGTCAACTTTTTCACTTGTAGAATTTCAGGCAGGTGTGCTGTGTGCAAATTCAGTGGTGAGGCGGAAACGATTAACATGGCTAAATATGAAATTTCTGACGGACACCAGTGAAGCAAACTGTCGCAACTGCGTATTTAATTGTGTCATCCGAGGCTTCTTTTGTCTTTATCTCTCGTTATGAAGTTAGATAAAGAGACATACCTACAAGCCTTTTACGCCACAAATTTTCGTCACAGAGTTAGTTCCAAGTTCCACTTATTAGATGGTCGTACTTACATAGTCCGTTGACCAGAGTATAGTTGCATATTGCACCGCCGACTTCGCATCCGCTTCTAGTTGGCGCTGTCGTCGTGCACACTGCCACTAGCACGACACAACTTAGAAGGCGCGCCGCGAAGCACTTCGCAGTGTCGATTGTTGCTTAATCCACACGCCTTCTGTTGTGTTATATAGCCGTACCTACTCAATTTTAATCCACATAAAAAACAAAAGGTATACGGAGGCACCACACAACTGTAATGCGTAATCATGATATTTTTCCAAGGTATCTGTCAATGGTTGCAGGACAGCGTACTGGAGACACCAGTAGTGCTGGTGGGCAACAAGCTGGACCAAGCTGGAGACCGCATGGTCACCACGGAGGAGGGCCAGCGGCGGTGCAAGGAGATCGGCTGCGTCTGCTTCCACGAGATCTCGGTGCGGGAGAGCATCGACCAGGTCAGTGCCACCACCACCAGCCTATTAGGTCATACCACCACCACCATACCAGCATATTAACGGGCCGCTCCTGTGCACAGGCCTCCTCTCATCAGGAGAGGGTTTAAGCTATATAGTCTCCACGCGGGTCCAACGCGGATTGGGGGACTTGACACACATTGACAATTGAATTGACATTGACACACGAGCCGCTTTTCTCACGATGTTTTCCTTCACCGAAAAGCTCAGTGGTTAATTCAAATTGAATTTCGAACATAAATAATTTCAGAGGTGCGAGTCGGATTCTCGAACCCCCGACCCTCTACGTGAGAAATCACTAGGCTACCATGGATTCCATTTGGGTGATACTCTGTTTGTGAAAATAGGAGTATTTCCTGTGGACAATGCAATAGTTAGCGACTTGGGTATATGTATATGTATAGAACTTATGTTTTCATCATAAAGGTCATACCATAAGCACTTAATAAAGGGTTTGGTTGTACCAGGGAAACCTCAGGACAACCAGAAAGGCTAAGAAAGTAAAACAGGAAAGGTTCATAACATTAACTCATATGAATAAATGTATATAAACCATTTACGTCCCATGCTGGGCACAGGCTTCCTCTCATCACGAGAGGATTCTGCGGCTTGGAAACTTCACACATATAAATTTATTTGAATTTATTTGCAGAGGCGTGCCGGTTTCGGGTTTACTCACCGTTATCGATAATTTTACCATTTCATCTGACAGATGTCGGCCTTCCCTAACATTCGAGCCATTATTTACTCCCTTGTAAACACCCTGACATTAGGTACACTACTTAATGCCATTACTTTGAAAGGTCACTTTATAATTTAGCGAATAGGTATGTAGGTAGGTTAGTAACCCTCAGTAAGTATTAATAGTGACCGATTCACGCCCGAACGGCCTATACTTACATACAATAAGTGCCTATTGCACATGCACTCGTCTCTGAATTACAAATATATCCCAGCCATTTGGAGTAGAGCCCCTAATTGAATTCCTGCGTCATTGGGGTTCCGTTTAAGGACTCTCCAATTCAAATTCTTTATTGCCATGGACGCAAACCAAATAGAAATTCGATATCCCAGCTAAAGTAAGCAATGGGATTATCGCATTTCATTTTATTTTCCAATTGTAGTCCAATTTTCCTACTGACTACAACTTTTATGAATGTATATTTAGACCAAGTGCTAAGTATGTACTAAGATTAACCCGATTAATTTGTTGTTTAGTGGGTGCCTAATTAATTATCTTGTAGGTATTTTACGCAAGTACCTACTTATACCTACTTGACTAATTTAAATAAGTAACCTCCTAATACTGGTCGACTGGTGGACGGCCGGATTGGTCCAGTTGGTAGTGACCCTGCCTTCTGTTCCGATGGTCGCGGGTTGAAGTCCCGCTCGGGACAAACTTTGTGTGATGAGCACGAAAGTTTGTACTCGAGTCATGGACTACTACTACTACTACTACAGCCTATTTGCGTCCCACTGCTGGGCACAGGCCTCCTCTCATCACGAGAGGGTTTGGGCTATAGTCCCCACGCGGGCCCAGTGCGGATTGGGGACTTCACACACATCTTTGAATTACTTCGCAGATGCATGCAGGTTTCCTCACGATGTTTTCCTTCACCGAAAAGCTCTGTGGTAAATTTAAATTGAATTTCGCACATAAGTAAACTTAGAGGTGCGAGCCGGAATCGAACCCCCGACCCTCTGCATGAGAGGCGGTAGGTCGAACCACTAGGCCACCACGGCTTCCGAGTCATGGACGCTTAGTATTTATATATGTATGTATTTCTCTATATAAGTATTTATATCGTTCTCTAGCATCCATAGTACAAGTTTTGCTTAGTTTGGGGCTAGGTCAATATGTGTGAAATGTCTCAAGATATTTATAAGATACCTAGATTCCTTGGGGAGTGTAATGAAGCACTAATAGGATTCCCGAAATTTCCCGATATTTTACATGTTTATGCGCATACGAAGTCGCGGGTAACAGCTAGCTAGTATCTAATAGCTGAGCTGAGGGTGCGTGAGGATAGAAAAATATTAATTTGTTTTTACATAAAATTACAATAGTAGCCTAACTATAGTCTACAAGTATTTGAGTGCGTGCGTGCGTGTGTTACTGATTACTTTGTAAGTACATACTACTACTACTACAGCCTATTTGCGTCCCACTGCTGGGCACAGGCCTCCTCTCATCACGAGAGGCTTTGGGCTATAGTCCCCACGCGGGCCCAGTGCGGATTGGGGGAGATTTTAAGTACATACATACAATGAGAACGCTTCAGATAAATCGTAAAAGAACGGCTCAGACTATATATATATTTCTGTGAGGGTGACAGCCCGGCACGCCACGGCTAGTCATTTTAAATTAAACTGACTGCGGTTGATTTCCTTTTATCGCCGACTTCAATGTCATTGAATTATTTGATTAGAATGCCTTTCTCGTTTTCCGCCGTAACCTCGGTTAGGGCAACCGTTGTTTCCAAATTTCTTGGATCAAAGAACCGCCTTTTGCCCCAGCAAATATCGCAAACAACGCCGTTTCCAGGAAGATCAAACAACGATAGCTGAAAACGATTTTAATATTTCCACCCCAGCAAGAATGTGTGCTCTTCAAATGTTATATTATGAAAATGTTTGTAAAGTAGCTAAAAAATTAGATTTTTTAGTACAATGTTGTGGTCCCTTGTTGTAAAATTTATAATCTAATTACATTTTATTAAATTCATTACGGCAAACTAAATTATGGCGTACTTAGTAGGTAAGTACCTAATTGGTTAAAATGAAACAGGTGGAATATTTATCCCCCTAAACCCTAATAAGTTGAATTTCACATTCTACTTAAATAATTTTGTTTAGGGATGTTATGAATGCCAATTTAATTACTTATATGTTTAATCTCGTTCGCGAATGTGCTCCGAAACGAATGTGCCAATGCGAATTTCCAGAAATGAATCCATATCCATACTAATATTATAAATGCGAAAGTAACTCTGTCTATCTGTCTCTTATCTTACCTTGTCACGCCTCAACCGCTTAGACCGATTTAGATGAAATTTGGTTTGGTTTGGTGATTGGTTTGGTGGTGGTGAGTTTGGTCGTGGGGAAGGACATAGGCTTGTCACATTGTCACGCCTCAACGATTTAGATGAAATTTGGTTTGGTTTGGTTTGGTGTTTGGTTTGGTGGTGATGAGTTTGGTCGTGGGGAAGGACATAGGCTACTTTTTATCCCGGGAAAGCTCATTGGTTCCCGCGGGAACGCGGGCTGAAGCTAGTAAAAAATTAAACCAGGTGGGGCACCGGGGCTTTAGTAAAAGTAAAGTTAAGTAAAAAACATTTATTCGGCTAACGAACCTTACAATACTTAATAACTAGGTAAAATAAAATTACAACCAACCGAAAGGGCTCCAGCTCAGCTCTATGCTGGGCAGGGCCTCAGCGCTGATTTTCAGCTGGAACCCTATACCGAAGAAAACTTCCTTCAAAAAGTAGTGAAGGAAGTTTTTTAATTAAGTTTTATAAAATCAAGTCAGTTACGTGTGGTCTATGGATTTTAACTAGGCAGGTAATATAATGGAGTAAAAAGTGTCGGTGTTTTTATTATGCTAGATAAAAGGAAAACCTACATTAAAATTTCGTGGTTCCGCCAGGTGTGGGGTGTGTTCCGGGACGCGCGTCGCTTCTGGCGCGTGGGCAGCAAGTGGTCGCGCGCGCGCGTGTCTTCTGCGGACTCGGAGGTGCGCCCCGCGGCGCCGGAGCGCCCGCTGGCCCGAGCCATCTCGGACACCACGCCGGAGCCCGCCGCGCTGTGTAAGTTGCATTGTGGAACTTTTAGGGTGCTTTGATTCAAGCATAGTTGACGAACTCCTGGTCGATAAATATGGCCGCCGAGCTGTCATTGCATACTGTAGAAACGTCATTTTGTCCCATACTAAAATATTTAACGTTAACTTTCACGGACGGTTTGAATCAACCCACCCTTAGACGTGAAACGTCCTAAAGTCACACCGAAACAGTAAGTCAGAAAAGTGGAATGACACATTATTTCATCACGAGTGAGAGAGAGAGGGTCACCGCAAGTGAATTCTCCGCTAGAGGCGCTTGCAGTCCTACGAGGTGCAATGTTGCGAATTTAGCACATTGTGTGCCATACCACTATAGTACATTACAGACCTAGGGTGGTGAATTCGTAAATGTCCCAGATCACTGGTTTCTGTGGCCCGAACCGAAGGTGAGGGCCATAAATATGCGATCTGGGGCTTTACGAGTTACCGCCCGTGGTTTGTCAAAAGTTTTACATCTTGCCTTGGCCAAGAAGTGAGATTTTCTCTCCGCGTAGCGGGCAGAAAATCCCACTTTACGGCCAAGGGTGATGTAATAGCTATTTATAAAGCTGTCAATGTATGCATTTAATAAGGATAATGTTTCTGTTACCTATATTTAGTTTTACTCTGTTTGATATAATAAGCTAAAGTAAAGATACCTATAATAAAAGGAGTAAAGTTGGTTTAAAGGTCCGAGTTAGAGGTTACTTTGGAATTAAATTGTATCGAGCGAAGTTTTGTCAAACGTGTAACGAAAGCTGTCAATGTAAGGATGATATAATCAAATATAACATTTTTTTCATATTTTTAACTTTCAACATTTCTTAGAAGAGTATGGTCTTACATGAGCAATTTGACGATGCTGGGTCAGGGAACGGCCTTAAGTAGAATCGCCTGCGGACGGGGTCGCGGGTGGGCTGAAAAATAGCTTACGTCCTATTCTCAGACCTCCTGAACATACACTTCAAATTTCATAAGAATCGGTCGAGCCGTTTCAGAGGAGTTTGGTTACAAACACTGTGACACGAGAATTTTATATAATAGATATTGAAGTACGGAAAACAACCGGAGCGTAGATACTTACGTAACACTATTAAATGAAGCGATGTACCGCATACCGTTCATCTGCCGTAGATAGGTACTGCTGCCTGAATGAAATTATTCAATAAATAAATAGCGGGTTCAAGTATAAAATCAAGTCTAGCTATAGGTCACATAGCCACATAGCCACTCTACTCGTAGTTAAGGTTACCTAAACCGTTACATAAGACGGTGAATTCAAAAGTCAAAGAGAAGTTACGAGTACTCCCAGAATAGCATGATTAGATTAATAAGTAGTTTTCGGGGAATCTATGCGAATGAAATGGTGTGTCATGTCATGCATATTAGCTAGGGACCAAAATATACCTCTATTTAACATCAATGTCACGTACACTATATTGACTATCTTCTCTAATCTAATATCTAAAATTCTCGTGTCACAGTGTTTGTAACCAAACTCCTCCGAATCGGCTCGACCGATTCTTATGAAATTTGGAGTGTATGTTCAGGGTCTAGGTCTGAGGACGTAAGCTATTTTTCATACCCAAAAAAGATAATTCTAAGGCGGTACGAAGTCCGCGGGGTCAGCTAGTCTAATATATAATATTCTCGTGTCACAGTGTTTGTAACCAAATTCATCCGAAACGGCTCGACCGATTCTTATGTAAAAGATTCTTTTCTTTTAATCACTGTTTTTAATTAAATTTACGATACAAAATCCATATTTAATATTATAAATGCGAAAGTAATTCTTTCTGTCTGTCTGTTACCTCTTCAAGTCT
>OZ020273.1:9364148-9401455 GCA_963971205.1 Aethes cnicana | reverse complement strand
CAACGCCGGCACTTACTAACGGTGGGTTGATTCAAGCATATGATAATTGACAGACTCCTGGTCGTTGAATATAGCCGCCGAGCTGTCATTCCATCCAGAAACGTCATTTTGTCCCATTGTAAAATAGTTAACGTTAACTTTAACGGACGGTTTGAATCAACCCACCCTAAGCGACTCGACCCCATCCAGACAGTCAGAATGCGCAGAGGAGTCCCGTTTCCGAGGAGGAGGCGTTCCCAGGGAAGGGGGGGATCTGCCAACCCCCCCCCCCCCCGCCCAAATTAGAAATAGAAAGTCTACTTGCACAAAGCCGCTAACCCCGCTAACCGTGCGGTAACCTAAAAGTTAGCAGGATTGGTGCATTTGGGCATAAGTTTACCCGTAAAAATAACTTTATGTGTTCCTACCTTCGGTCAGCTGGGTCAATCCACGCGCGTAGCATCAGTTTTCTTTGTATCTTTTGGCCGCGCCATGTGCAATTAGCCTTATGTTATGTCACCGGTTATTTACTATGTTATCCCGGTCATAAGGTGAGGGTAAACATAGGGGCGAGTGCAAACGAATTATCATTCTATTCTATCTAGGTATTTGCCAATTAGCCATTTAATTAAACGTTTCGCGCAATTCTCGCATTCGTTATTGGATTATTTATTGTCGTTAATAGTTCAAGTTCATACAACTACTTTACGAAACGCTGCGGACCCATTGATTGAGCCAATATTTATTAAGTGTTAATCGTGAAAGTTCATATAGTAGGTAAGCGAAGTACTTATACTTACTTTACTTGAAGTTCATTTTCATCGCCGTGACCTTTTGACGATTCGTGTGTTTTTTTTTAATTCGCTTGCTATTTGAGACACGTCTGTAGCGTCTGTAGAGAAACTGACAAATCCATGGAGGTAATAAGTACAACTTCCATGGCCAAATCATCCACGATCATGGAAGTAGTAAATACTGATGTGGGGTAAGTGCGCCTAAATTTATTTCGCAAATAGGTTTCGATATATTTATGTTGGGCGCACTTACCCCATCCTGGCGCACTTGCCCCGACTGACCTTTTACGTATTTCCTCGCTGTTTGAGAAAAGCATTATATATACCTCGGCCGCAATTGCGATTGCCGGACTCGTATTAATAGAACTAACTGACTCGTCCGGCAATGCGCTACTTGGCGGCCTCTGCAATAATGTACTAATCTTCACTCAGAAAGAAAATATTACTTTATTGGCAGTGTGCAACCACAGGGCGGACACGGCCTATAAAAAAATTTTTAAATAAAAAAATAAAAACCGCCTTCAAACTCCGACAGACTGCGATGTCAATGTCAAGTTCACTATATGATTATCATTTCTTTGGGTCGGTTCACTTGACACCGACTTCGCAGTCTGTCGGAGTTTGAAGGCGGTTTTTATTTTTTTATTTAAAAATTTTTTTTCGGCTACAGTTTCCAAACATTACTATAGAAGTACATAAGTAACTCTGAAGTCCTCGAAATTAAATCATCTACGTGCTAGCAAATTTGGAGGAGTTCCCTCATTTTCTCATGGATCCCATCATCAAAACTGAACCAAATTAATATGGGACCAACTTGGAAGTACCACCTTTCGAACAAAAAAAGAATCATCGAAATCGGTTCACGTTTACTATTTATTTTTGGTGAACATACATAAAAAAAAATAAAAAAAAAAATAAAAAAAAAAGATTCCGACGAATTGAGAACCTCCTCCTTTTTTTGAAGTCGGTTAAAAATAATATTGTCTTATATAAAAGCACGATTTCGAACACAATTCGAATGAAGTGTCAGTGTTGCGTGCGAGGACGTCTGTAGGTACACTTGTAAATATGTGTGTACCAGTACGCGGGTCAACGATTCACTCTCCATATCAAGATGAAACAAATGACGGTAAGGGCGAATTGGGCGCGAGTTCCGCGTCGGCTAGATTCAAGCGGGTGATTCCGTGGCCATTCTCTATGTACTACTATGAAATATGCACAGTGCAACGACGACAGCGCCAACTAGCGGATGCGAAGTCGGTGGCGCAATATGCAACTATACTCTTTGGTCGGAAACTATGGACCATCTTATAAGTAGAACTACCTAACATGTGACGAACATTTGTGGCGAAGGCTTGTTATGTCTCTTTTCATAGTACAAGCTTTGCTTAGTTTGGGGCTAGGTCAATATGTGTGAAATGTCCCAAGATATTTATTTATTTATTTATTTATCTAACCTCATCATCACCATCATCATTTCAGCCGAAAGACGTCCACTGCTGGACATACGCCTCCACCAAGGCTCGTCACTCAGACCGGTCCTGTGCTACTTACTTCTACTCCACTCTAACCTCATAACGAGAGATAAAGACAAAAGAAGCCTCGGATGACATTAGGTTACTCGCTCCAGATGTAATAAATACGCAGCAGTGACAGTTCACTTCACAGGTGTCCGTCCGAATATTCATAATTGGTCATGTTATGTAACACGCTGCGTACGTTTTCTTATCCCCCACCAATGGCTTTTCACACAGCGAATAAGTTCAAATAAATTACTTGTAAGTCAATGTCTGTATTCTGCCAAAAAACGTTGAGAAAATGCACGTATTAGTAACTATATTACTTTCGCAAGTGTCATAAAAATTAAAATACTAGTCCTAGGCTCCTGGGTGAATCAACTTCTTAATATCACTCACTATGGAGGGTTGAAGTAAAGGAGCGCAATCTTTATAGTTCCAAAAGTGGACACCAAATCGGGTAGGTCGCCACTCCAGTCAAGCCACCTAGGCGGATAGTCTTCAGTAGCGCCTTCAGATGGCGCTGCTGAGGCGGAAACGCAGCGAAAACGGTTGTGAGGCGAGTGTGTTTGTTTTGTTGCTTATCAAATCCGCAGGACACGTTTTCAACTGTTTCGCCATATAAGATTGCGCTCCTTACCAAGACACATTCCACACTCCATAATCACTCACTATAGGTACCTAGTTGCCATGGTTAAATTAAAATGATGTTATCTTTCAGTAAAGTGCTCCATCTACAATATTCAAGGTACCCTCCCTCCATGTGGCATAGCTGTGGGACGCTCTGTATACCTCTTATGTACAATAACATAACGTTTCATAAGGAAGACGTTCTTGGCTGTGAATATATAGAAGTACTTATTACATAAGTTCAGAAATGAATCACTTATTATAATTATAAATTAATATAGTCGATGTCAGAAGTATAGGTACATATGTATTTATTTAAAAGTACCTCATAAGTCATAACTATTTCGTTCCGATCGATGTTTGATTCGGGACGAGATTTTGATAGTCTTAAGCAGTATTATTTACTTATCTGTTTTCAGTGTCAGTTGTAATTTAGGATTTAATTCATAAGAAGAAAGAAAAACCCGGCCAAGTGCGTGTCGGGCCACGCGCAAAGTATAGGGTTCCGAAGTTGATGATGCCCACAGTACCTTTCTAAGACTTATATAAGCATCTAGCTATCCTGTGGTATGACGTGGCCGCCCGACGTCCCTGCCGCTCGAGAAAAATCATTGGTTTTTTATCATTTCATAAGTTGGTCGACTATGACTCGTAAGTTTGTATAGCCTACTTAGCTGTGATAGTTTTCCTTTCAACTACGTTATATATACCACAACCGTGATTTTTTGACACGTGACTCTAACAAAAAATAGCACTTTAAAGCTTAATATTTCACAAACGCATCTCTTAATCTCAAAAATGGTTTTAACAAACCCACGATATTTTGTTAAGACCTATTCAACGATATGCCGCACCATGGGGTACGCAAGAAAAAAAAATTACATCCCCCACATTACGAGTAGGGGAGGTACCCTATAAAAAAAATATTTCAAAATTGTATTGTACCACTTTGTCAGCGTAACTAATATGTATATGCCAAATTACAGCTTTCTAGAACTAAGCATCTCCGAGCAATAGTGCGGACAGACAGACGGACGGACGGACGGACGGACGGACATGGCGAAACTATAAGGGTTCCTAGTGGACTTCGGAACCCTAAAAACAGGAAGACTATTTGTGCATTCGTTGGTGGTGTGTAATAGGTACAACCATCAACGTATAACAATATAGGCACGTATGCTATAGGTAGTTATATAATTGTTATAAACGAACTTAATGAACCACCGTTTCGAAAAGGTCAAAACGTATTTTTAAGTTACAATTTTAGTAAGTAATTTATTTTTAAAGTAGTTCGACATACAATGGTGTTACATGTATAATTATGAAATTAAAGTTTCTACCTCAAAGTGGTTTTTTTTTTTTTTAAATAATTTAATGATAAATCCTCTATGAATATACGTTCACAACCCTACTACTAGGTACTACTACTACAGCCTATTTGCGTCCCACTGCTGGGCACAGGCCTCTTCTCATCACGAGAGGTTTTGGGCTATAGTCCCCACGCGGGCCCGTCACAGGCCCAATTGGGGACTTCACACACATCTTTGAATTGCTTCGCAGATACCTGCAGGTTTCCTCACGATGTTTTCCTTGACCAAAAAGCTCAGTGGTAAATTCAAATTGAATTTCGCACATAAGTCAACTTAGAGGTGCGAGCCGGAATCGAACCCCCGACCCTCTGCACGAGAGGCGGTACGTCGAACCCAACCCATTTTGCCCCCAACCCAACTGATTTCTTATCTCTGGTAATAAGGTAATATTTATTTTACTTGATCGAATCTATTTTTATTTTATTTTTCTAATTATCTGTTTAAAAATCGACTTTTTTAAACCCAAGTATTTTGGTAGTAAATTTGCAATTATGACGTTTTTAACTATAGTAGAAATATAGGTAATCGTATAATTAATAGTTCACCTAACATGTGCAGGCACTGAAGGGATGGTCGTGTGTAGAGTTGCCATCTGTTTGTATTTAGCAGGACATGTTTGGCTTTTTCGAGTTGTGTCCGTCCAAAATGTCCGACCTGTCCGGCTTTTGTTTGGCTTTTTGTTAGCGCTTCAAGCGAAGTAATCATCATCGTCATCACTACTGTCAGTCATGTCAGTACTGATCGAAGGAAGCTGAAATTTGGCATGTAGGTTCCTAGAGGAGTGTAGGGGAACTCTAGGAAAGGATTTTCTGAAATTCCCATGGGAACGGGAAAAACGGGGCTTAACATTTAAAAAAAGGTATGTCCGGCTTTATAACTTTGTCTTTGTCCGGCTTTTTTCTGAGCAGAGTACGGCTTTTTAGGGTTCCGAAGTCCACAAGGAACCCTTATAGTTTCGCCATGTCCGTCCGTCCGTCCGTCCGTCCGTCTGTCCGCACTATTGCTCGGAGATGCTTAGGTCTAGAGAGCTGTAATTTGGCATGAATATGCATATTAGTTACGCTGACAAAGTGGTACAATAAAATTCTGAATTATATTTTTTTATAGGGTACCTCCCCTACTCGTAAAGTGGGGATGTAATTTTTTCTTGCGTACCCCATGGTGCGGCATATCGTTGAATAGGTCTTAAAAAATATTGTGGGTTTGTTAAAACCATTTTTTGATTAAGTGATGCGTTTGTGAAATATTAAGCTTTAAAGTGCTATTTTTTGTTAGAGTCACGTGTCCCCCCCCCCCTGCCAGCTAAATGGTGGTATTTGGATGGCTGAAAAAAATCACGGTTGTGGCATATATAACGTAGTTGAAAGGAAAACTATCAGAGCTAAGTAGGCTGTACAAACTTACGAGTAATAGTCGACCAACTTATAATGATGATTTTTCTCGAGCGACAGGGGCGTCGGGCGGGCACGTCATACCCCAGGCTAGCTACGAGTAGATGCTAATAAGTCTTAGAAAGGTAACTTGGGCATCCTCAACTTCGGAACCCTATAATTTGCGCGTGGCCCGACACGCACTTGGCCGGTTTTTCACTTTAGGAGATGGCAACCCTAGATGTGTGTAAAAATCGCAGACCGTGAAATGTTTTGTGATTCATCACATGAAGCTCGACTTTATAAAAAGCCATATTGTTGCGCGCGCGCATGGTTCTTTAAAATTGAGTCCCCCTACACCTACAATTAAGGGAACTTGTTCAATGATTGCTGTAATTCTCAGAAACTATGCATATTTCGACAAGATTATCCTACACTTTTTTTTAAAGTCTATTTGCTACAATTTAAGCCAAACCGCAAGCTTTGCATGCAACCCGTATATGAACCGTGCTATGGCCCGTTGAAAATTATCGATATTCCTAAAGATCTCTTAATTGGATAAACTAACTACCTATCGCCCCCAAGCGTAGTTAGGGCTTGTTATTTTTATAGAGAACTAAGCCGATGCCCGCGAACTTAGTCCCGCCACGCAGACTTAGAATTCGCGTACCCGCACCGATGATACTATACATGTAGACAGTTATAGTTATAGAAGTCTTGAAAAAGAATTTGCGTACCCGCACCGATGATACTATTATACATATAGACAGTTATAGTTAAGGAAGGAAGGACCAACAAACAAACAAACAAACACACTTTCACATTTATAATATTAGTATGGATGTGATTTTACAGTGACAATACATACCTATAAAAAATTGCAACGCGTCAAACACTTCGAGGTTTTTGTTTAAAAAAATAAAAATCAGTCAAATGCGTAATCGCATATGTATGGTTCCGTACAACTGAGCGTCTCTATGTGATGCCTATTCACAGTTGGTGAAAAAAAATCAATTTAATCACAACACTAAGTACCTTATGACCCTATCAGGCAATTCAGGCAGGGTCGAAGCCGAACAAGATTTTATTGGAACATAGGAGAAAATTCACATATCGGAATTGGGAATCATCGTCTGTATAGAATTTATTGATTCATCATACCTATGTACTAATTTTTTTTTAACTAAACATACTTCTTTAGCCAGCGACATCGATGAGGCCATTAGAAAAAAAAAACACTGGAAACATGGAACTATTTAGTGGATAAAAAAACAGGAAAAAAAAGTGCGGAAGGTTTGGGGGATTTGAACCCACGGTCACTTCAATGAGTTCCCACGTCTTTGTTCTCACGTTTCAGGTGTCTAACAATAATGGTTCATTAGATAGAGCGCTTGAAATGAGACGGTTACTTGTATGAAGACCCCAATTTATATGGATATATTTTAACTTTTTAGTATTTGTTGTGATAGCGGCCACCGAAACACGCCTTCTGTGAATTTTTCAAATCTCTACCTATTTCCGTTGAAGAGATAGAGCCCTGTGACAGACAGACGGACTGACGGACGGTCGGGCGGACGGACGGACGGACATCGGAGGCCTATTAATAGGGTTCCGTTTTTCACCCTTTGGGTACGGAACCCTAAAAACGAAAACTTACCTAGTTTCTTTTTTTTCTTTTTATGGCGACCGTAAATGGCTTAAGTCGAGAGCCTCAGGTAGACGAATCACAAAACATTCCGCGCTCCGCTATTTTTCAATTCAATATACGACTACTACTCTCATCAGAATTTATTTTCAACCGACGAAAAAAAAAAGGAGGAGGTTCTGAATTCGACGCGTATATATTTTTTTTATGTATGACCACGCATATCTCCGTCAATTGTGAACCGATTTCGATGATTCTTTTTTTAATTGAAAGGTGTACCTCCAACTTGAACCCTTTTAACAATTTGGTTTAGTTCTGAGATGGGATCCATGACAAAACGAGGGAACTCCTCGAAATTTGTTAGCATGTGTATGATTTTGGCATCAATTTCAAAGACTACCGTGAGACTTACGTCCCATCGTACACATGTTTGGAAACTATAGCCGAAAAAAATTCTTAAATAAAAAAATAGAACCTACCTACTTCAAACTCCGACAGCCTGTGAAGTGAACCGCCCCAAAGCTATGACTATCTTAGGGCCGGTTCCTATATCCACGTAACGCCTCGTTTTGCCTACGGACGGTTAAAATTTGACAGATTCTATGGAACAAATGTCAAAAAGCAACCGTCCGTAGGCAAAACGAGGCGTTTCGTGGATATAGGAACCGGGCCTTAGTGAACTTGACACCAACTTCACAGGCTATCGGAGTTTGGAGTCAGATCTATTTTTTTTTTTTTAATAAAGTTAACCTCTACATTCCGGAATCTTCAGTTCAGCGCGTTATCTTACGTTGCGTCTACGGTTTATGTTCGTGGACTAGACACGTTGACGATAATAAACGGAGTCAAGAAGATATTAACGGCACATATAATGTCGTACGGATGACCCGTGACCGTACCCAGTACCTACACGTGTTCTTCATCAAAAGCTATAAACTTTATCGCCAGTAGGTATACCTACCTACAAAAGCTGCATAAGATTGCAACAAGGTATCGTAATGCAGTCAGTACTTTGGTAAGTATAAAATACAATGAGATAGGTAGGTAGGTAAGCCGAAAAAAGCCGTGGTGGCCTAGTGGTTCGACCTACCACCTCTCATGCCGGGGGTTGGGGGTCCGATTCTGGCTGGCACCTCTGTTTACTTAACGTGCGAAATTCAATTCGAATTTACCACTGGGCATTTGCGAAGTGATTCAAAGATGAGTGTGAAATCCCCAATCCGCACTGGGCCCGCGTGGGGACTACAGCCCAAACCCTCTCGTGATGAGAGGAGGCCTGTGCCCAGCAGTGGGACGCAAATAGGCTGTAGTAGCCGAAGCAAAGAGCCACCATTTTTTAAAATTTTAAATTCCCTCTCCCTATGATAAATGATAGCACAATCGCACCAGTCCAACTTTGCATTTAGTCAATGGAAGCACGGACTCCTGAAAAAAGATGTAACACCCAGAGAAGGAACGTGTTATGAGTAGAAGAGGTTAATTTAATTTATTAAGAAATATTTTTGTAAACCTCTGAATAACTGCCTTTGAAATCGGACAACCTGCGATATCGATGGTAGGTAAGTAAGTTAAGTTTTTTCTAGATGCAATTACACTGACCATTGACCAAACCTGTAATACAATATTAGATAAATGAATAAATAAATATCTTGAGATTAGGACGTTTCACGTAAATCGACCTAGCCCCAAACTAAGATAAATTAGGTACCTACCTAATTACATTTACCTATACCAGTCTTTTGGCGTGTATTTAGTTCTATTTGTAAATCAGAGTGCTTAAAGGCTGTAGCCGTGTTTCTATACAAAATTTGCCTTTCTATCAAATGTTCTACTTATTTAATTTTTAAATACTCCTTCTAGGCAAAGCTCTGTTCCCAAAACAAGAACCATGTACACTTGACAGTTTTCGTATTATGGCGGTTTGCTTTTTTTCACTTTTTAATTATTTTCTTGAATTTGGTCTATGCGATTTATTTGATTTTTTGGGAGAATATAGGTAGTACATATTAAAACTCATCACTACAAAAAATATTATCTGAAACGTTCAAACTAGCTGTTGCCCGCGACTTCGTACGCGCGTAAACATTAAAATATAAAAATCCCATTTTTCCCCGTCTCCGTGGGAATTTTGGGAGTTCCTCTCTTAGTGCTCCCCTACACACTTCAAGGAACCTACATGCCAAATTTCAGCTATCTACAGGCGGTTTGGCCTGTGCGTTGATACATCAGTCAATCACTTGCCTTTTAGGGTGGGCGCATACCTACCTACGTTAGGTTTCCGAATGCAGTTTTCATATTAGGAATTCAGATTTGGAAACCGAAAGGCGCACTTTTCATACAAAAGGTTCAACATGGCGCACATGTTCTGACTTTTTCTGTAAAAAATAACTTCTGAAACAAAAACCTAATGACGTCACCCATTCGGTTCGGAAAGTCTGCCCGCGTTGGCGGCAAGAAACCTAAAGAAAGGAATAACTTTATTTGTAGTTAGTTTTTGGCATGAAGTACCAAAGCTAATATACTTCATACCAAAGCTAATATTTTGAATTAAATATATGTAGTAGGTCTATAGATGGGCATTTCATGAAATAAAAACTGTAGGTGCCGCTATAACTACCAGACCACCAAAAAAAAAATTTTCAAATTATAGTTTCCATTATTTTGACATATTGAACTAAAGTTTCAGATAATATTTTTTGTAGTGATGAGTTTTAATATGTACTATAGCCTCCCAAAAAATCAAATAAATCTCACAGACAAATTCAAGAAAATAATTAATAAAACCGGCCAAGTGAGTGTCGGGACATGCGCAAAGTATAGGGTTCCGAAGTTGACGATGCCCACAGTACCTTTCTAAGACTTATTAGCATCTAGCTAGCATGACGTGCCTGCCCGACACCCCTGCCGCTCGAGAAAAATCATTGTTTTTTTTAATAATTTCATAAGTTGGTCGACTATGACTCTTAAGTTTGTACAGCCTACTTAGCTCTGATAGTTTTCCTTTCAACTACGTTATATATGCCACAACCGTGATTTTTTTCAGCCATCCAAATACCACCATTTAGCTGTGGCAGGGGGGAGGGACACGTGACTCTAACAAAAAATAGCACTTAATAGCTTAATATTTCACAAACGCGTGACTTACTCAAAAAATGGTTTTAACAAACCCACAATATTTTTTAAGACCTATTCAACGATATGCCGCACCATGGGGTACGCAAAAAAAAAATACATCCCCACTTTACGAGTAGGGGAGGTACCCTATAAAAAAATATATTTCAAAATTTTATTGTACCACTTTGTCATCGTAACTAATATGTACATTCATGTCAAATTACAGCTTTCTAGAACTAAGCATCTCCGAGAAATAGTGCGGACAGACGGACGAACGGACGGACGGACGGACATGGCGAAAGTATAAGGGTTCCTTGTGGACTTCGGAACCCTAAAAAGTGAAAAAAGCAAACCGCCATAATACGAAAACTCTCAAGTGTAACAGAGCTTTGCCTACAAGGAGTATTTAAAAATTAAATAACTAGAATATTTGATAGAATGGCAAATTTTTTATAGAAACGCGGCTACAGCCTTTACCATTTGTGATAGGTTAATAAGGGTGCAACTTTTTTTTTGATATTGCATGAGATGTGTGCCGGTGTCTAGTAAAATGGTGCAACGTTTGTTTACCGCGACGCAGCCGCAGGATACCGGCAGGCTAACTCGAGATTATTAGAATAACCAGGTCGCGGCTAGGGTTACCATGTGACGGTAGTCAGCTTGACTTGACATACCACAACTTGAAAATGGTGGCTTTGAAATTCAGTTTTAAGCAACTCTCATAGAAGTATGTAAAGAATACCTTTCATTTCTCATTCATGCAGCACCTGCGACCTGCATTACGACCATGAAAAAAAATCCCAATTCCCCAAAATTGTTTGAATTGAAACTGAGCAAGAGATATGTATCACCTGTTTTGACATATGACTGTGTATACATATGAGTTCGAAAGAGGTGGAGATATGAATGTCAAATCCTCCAATTACTTTACGATCTATAGGGTCACTGGCTGACTGACGTTCGAGCGCCAAATTAACTCGTCAGAAATCGGTGCTTTTCAGCCCTTGGTAAACAATCTGCTATTATATGTATAAGTCATGATCACCAGCAGCACCTCAACAGAAAACACTCTTACGTACTTAGGTAAGGTACCTACTCATCAATCAATCATATACTTAATCAACCAATAGTCACGTGTAGCATTTTCTCGCACAAAGTAATGGATATTGGCGACTGAGATATGATTAAACAGATACACATGTGTAACACATTGCAAAACATAATACACGTTTCCCGTCCTTAACATCAATAACTGAATTATTACAATGGATGACAATACAAAACCTTCAAAACAATGATAATAATCCTTCGCACAATTCTCACCGCCCAGGGTTCCCGTTGACATTCTGAATAATGAATATTTTATTGCCCGTTAAAGTGTGCTATAGCTGCCCACGGGCGCGGCTGGTGCGCCAGGCCGCTGGCCACTCCGTAACGCATTAGATAAAGTTTAAAGACAAGGAACGTGGTGAGAAAGTGCGAGAGTTTTAGGTATCCACCCAAGCCCAGACGGTTCCCGTGGTACGAGCGAGTAGGTACTTAAGAACAAACAGACATTGTTCAGTCACCATACTTACTTGCGCCGTAAACCCGAGTTAATAGTGGGTTTTAGAGCTTAGACGCCGCGCCATGTTAACTGCAAGTAACGTTATGTTATGACAGTCTGCCATTTTGCACTCGATCGTCTTTCTATGTGTGCACGAGCTTAGAATAAATAAGGTGCACGAGTAAAGTCGAGTGTCTTGTTGTTCCTCATTGTTGACTCTCGCAGAATGCCTATAAAATAAAGAATCATGCGTAATAAAAAGAGACGCTTTTGAAATTATACGACAATGTTAAACCTTTGAAGGCTATAGTAGTAAGTACGCAGCTTTCTCGTCGACACATTTTACAACTCGTACACGGTGGTACGCGCACGTCGTAAAATTTGTAAAGAACGCATGCAGAGTTGCAGACGTTGTTTCTGGAAATCGCAGTGTATTTAACACTTACCAGTCTACCATCTAGACATAGCTCCGTCATGAAAACTTTTATGTAAAGTACGTAAGTATATATTTGAACTTTCTTAGAACTCATTTCTTTGTTTTAGAATTCTCACACGGAAACAAACGATTCGGGGCCTTAATGATATCAATTTATTGTTGCTAGGGAAACTCACAGAAAGGTCACAAGATGCCAGGCGAGAACGGCGAGATGTTGCAAGTCCAGTTTCCATCACATATTTACCTACTTGTATGCAAGCATCTAATGAGGCGTTGTTAATTAGATGTTAATAAGAGAACAGAACACTAGGCGATATCTGGCCTTGTCATGTTCCAGATTGTGCTCATCAATCATGTGCATTTTGTTTTTAGCTCTGAAAATAGACTGTTGTCTGTCGCTCTAAATCGGAGCAACAAATTAGGGCAATAGTTTGTTATCAGACGTTAAATCATTGCGAAAGTTCACGTCGGCGTTTTTATGATACTCACCTAAGCACGAGGAATGAACGAACGTGTCAGATGTCAGATATGTGGGTTAATGATCAAGAATCTGCTCACAATAATAAATATGTTGCACGTATCGTATACCTATTACAAGAAATGATTTTACAGATAATAGGGAGGAGATATATAAAGCGCGTTGGTTCGTATTATTTAACTTGAATCTAATTTATTTAAAACTAGCTTCTGCCCGCGATTTCGTCTGCGTGAAATTAGCGTTTCCGCGGGAACTATGCGTTTTTCCGCGATAAAAAGTAGCCTACTTATATGTTGACCAGTGGTTATAAACTACCCCCATACCAAATTTTGTTGCATTGCGTCCAGTATTTTTCGAGTTAAATCCTGACATACATACATACAGATTTTTTTTCTAAAAATCGTTATTATGTGTTCTTGATAGTTTTTTTTTTAATTTTCAAGTTTCATGAAGTTTCAGACGCGACTTCTTCTACAGACTTATTATTAGTACCTATAGAAAATACATAAAAGGCACGTGGCATACGTACAATACTCGTAGCTTGAGTCGTAGGTGTAGTGTAGGAATTAAAACCGGGTAAGTATTTACTGAGCATAATTTTGGTGCAAAAAGTTAGTAGGGTCTCCATAATTTCATTCATTTTAGGAATGCATTTTATACTAGGTAGGTACGCAACAGGGTAAGCTGGCATACATAGGTACAAATGTTAGATACTTACTAGTAAGTACCCCTAATTAATACAGGAAGGAAAGAATTTTAGACTACTGATCTCCAATAGTAGAGTTCTATTATTAGCGAGCATAAATAGGCATTCCCAAAGACGTCTGTCTGAAGGAGGCGCCGGCGACTTATCGCTGCCAATTAATTGTTGTAACAGACAGCCGATAACAAAATAAGATGCTTAAAGTAAACAGGTTAGGTACTTTAAATACATTTTCCCTCAAGGTACAGCAATATCTAATTTCACAAATACATTCGATTTCCGGTCTATCTGGTGAAATTATATTAACTTAACTCCAAACTGAAAATTCAATTTAAAAAGTTCCGATATTTGAACCGAGTTTCAGATCTATTCGTAGAGCTGATAAATTCGAATTTATAGTCAACTAGGTATCACTCTCGATGTCGTAGGATGTTTAAAGTAAAATTGACCATGAGAACAGCTTTCTTAGCAAGTTATTATAAGCACCTGTATAATTTTGAATCAACCTATGATCCATGGAAAACTTCAGTAGGATGCCTTTGGTGATGGTGTTTGGACTTTTGACGTTGCCTTCAAAAATATATAATTTCTATTTTCATACAGAGACTATTCGCTTCTGCCCGCGTGGAACGCGGTTCAACCATGAAAGGAAAACGTTTCAGAAAGTCGATGTCAAGTTTACTATAAGATTGTCATAGCTTCAAGGCGGTTTACTTAAACAATGCTTATTTTCATTTACTTACTTATTTAAAAATGTTTTTTTCAGCTACATTCACCAAACATGGATCTAAAAAGACGTCTATCACTGTAGTTGTTGAAATTGATATCAGAAACTAAACCTAAAAGTTAAAATGGCACCAAAACAATAACTACGAGTACTTAACAGCTTAACGAGCTTTATCGTCATTCGGTCCTGTAGAAGCGCAGGCGACACACTTTATGCGGTAATTAATTCTCATTAGCATCGAGGAGTCATCCGTCAATATTGTTGTCACCTTGTTTGTAAATAGCATAATGTCTACGAGTGATTGTAAAGAACCTGGTATTTATAGCCGGAGTCAGTGACTTGCTGCAGGCAGGTCGTCTGCTCACTGACAAGCTGGGATATTACACCCCTCTTTATGACAACGATAACGACCTATTACAACTTCTTCTTGTCTCATTTATCTTTTTAATGGCACAATAATAAAAGCGTACCGGTGGAAAATTTAATTATTATTTTTTAGAATCGCTGGGCTGGCCACACGTCTGGTGGATGCATCCGGAACGGTGGGCGATGGGCAAAAAAGCCACAGAGCGGGTTCCACGAGATAGCTACCGGAGTAGAGGCAGACCTAAAAGGAGATGGCGGGACAACTTGAACGCATTTGGCGGGAGCTTGCACAAAATAGAGGAGAGTGGCGAAAAAGAGTGGAGGCCTTTGCCCAGCAGTGGAACACTTTATAACTAGGCTATAATTATTATAATATTTTTTAGAATTGGAGTTGATCTTATGTTCAGAAATCGTAACATTACGTACTTACATAGGTATAATAGTTACAAGGGTTTAAACTTTAAATTGTCTTCTACACGGGAATGAAACCTATTCGTGGCAAGTTATTCATATCATAACCCGGATTATGTAATCTTTAATCCCCTATAACAAATGTTGCTATCCATAGTTCTCGAGTAAATTAAAACACTGCATATACATATATCTATCTACTTACAACTTGCAAACAGACAGAAATTCTAAAAATCGTTTTTAAAATTCAGTACAATTATTGTTTAACTGTTTGTCGCATAGGTACTTTAGTCCCCTCGACATGGAAAATTCATATTGTATTTAGTGAGCCATTCACATCCACCGGATTCCTGCGACCTTTAAGCAGGTAGATTGTGAATGCCACTTCGCATGGCGATTCAAACTGTCAAAATTTATGTATATACTAGCTTCTGCCCGCGACTTCGCCCGCGTGGAATTCGGTTATCGCGTTCCCGCGGGAACTATGCGTTTTTCCGGGATAAAAAGTAGCCTATGTCCTTTCCCGGGACCCCAACTATCTCCATGCCAAATTTCATCTCAATCGGTCGCGCGGTTGAAGCGTGAAGAGGTAACAGACAGACAGACAGACAGAGTTACTTTCGCATTTATAATATTAATATGGATACAGATTCGTACCCCATACCCTCTGCATGCGAGGCTGACGTCGAACCACTAGGCCATCACGGCTTATTCAGTCAACTTTCATCGACAACAATAAGGTAGGTTATAGGTGAAAAACTTCTTAAGTAAGTCACCTGTTGTGTGTAGTTGTGTTCCAAAATTATAAGAAAATTCGACAAAAATTCAAATATGGAACGTCAACTTTCGTATACAGACAGGTTACTTTACTACACATACGAGGTGATTTAGCTAAGTTTTTTACCTATACTCGTACATACATACATCGCACTACGCACCGTGGCATGTGTAATAAATAGTTAATTGGTTTAAAGGCCGTAATAGGTGCAAAGCTATAAAACCTGGATGGATAATCTGCAATCTGCAGTTTACCTTATACGAGGTTATTAAACCTGGAATGTGTACTACGCAGAGTTCTAAAAATCGAATATGGACGTTGAGCACATTGTAATAGTCCCTAATGATATCCCTGATGTTTTCATGTGGGGTCTATCTCATTTGAAGGTTATTTAGTGAGATTTGGGGGTAATTATAAGAGATGGAGACATTATCACATTTGTAGCGGTACGTAAACCGGGAGACTATCGCATATGTAGGGTTCCGTACAACTGAGCGTCTCTATGTGATCCCTATTCACAGTGGGTGAAAAAAAAATCAATTTAATCACAACACTACTTCATGACCCTGTCAGGCAGGGTCGAAGCCGAACAAGATTTTATTGGAATATAGGAGAAAATTCACATATCGGAATTGGGAATCATCGTCTGTATAGAATTTATTAATTCATCATAACTATGTACTATTTTTTTAAAATCTAAACATTACTTCTTTAGCTAGCGACATCGATGAGGCCATTAGAAAAAAAAACACTGGCAACATGGAACTATTTAGTCATATCATGGACTTGAATGAATATTCAAAAAATATTCGAAATTTGAATTAGATTTTTGTTCTATTCGTTCTAACTAGATACCTAATTTCGCCAGCGTGGTAATGGTAAGTGCCATGGTGGTGTATTCGTGAGAGACGTGGAAACTCATTCAGGTGACCGTGGGTTCAAATCCCAAACCCTCCACACTTTTTTTCTTGGTTTTACACATCGACGACATACTTAGTACATCAGAAAAAAGCCGATAGTCTTCTTTTTAAACCGATAAATCACAAACTTACAGAACTCCGGTATGCCGGTTCATCCGTTCCGTAGCTACGAAGCTACAGATAGACACAATAATCTATACACACGTTTGAAACTTATATAACCCCTCTTTTTTATGTCGTTGGTTAATAAGGTGACGCTCTGCGACTGCGGAGTTAAGGCTCAAAATGAAATAACTGCAGATGTAGGTAACTTAATAATTATTTTCCATCGGAAATTCTCGGAAATCGAACTGTCAATCAATTACCCCATTTAATGGATGTCATGTATTAGGTCCTTTAATAAGAAACTTTATTATTATGCCAAATTGCATTTTTTTATCTCCGCTTTGACATCATGACATAGATAGACCAATGAAGTTTTATAAAGGTCTTGCCGGATTACCGAGAATTCTCGATAGAAAATAATAGTACATTACACACCTAGGGCGGTCAAGTAAAGAAAGTCTCAGATCGCGGGTAATTGAGGCCTCTAGCGGTCTGAGGATTTCTTTACGACCGCCCGTGGTTAGTATACGATTTTACGTCACCACCTGGCCGTGAAGAGGGATTTTTCGTAGCGCCCAAGGGCGGTAAATCCCGCTTTTCCGCCTGGTGTGACGTAAAAATCTTTTGTTATATTTATTCTACGACATCTGAGTACGAAAATGAGATAATAGTTATTTGTTATGCAAGGCTGCAAAGTTGTTGTTTGCTGTGAGTGCGTGATTGAGACCGGAGTGAACGAAGGATTCTAGGATTGAACCACGAGCGAAGCGAGTGGTTCAAATATAGAATCCTGAGTGTAACGAAGGTTTCAAGGCACGAGACAGCAAACGACTTTGCTGCTGAGCGCAACACAAAATTTTTCACCTCACGCGCGATTTTTCGGGAAGAAGACTTAGTTCGGCGTCACGTAGTTTGTGCTAACTCTGGAAGAGTTAAATTCGTATCGGCATCGCTAAAATCGCTCATATTTTCTTTATTACTTAGTTTAGGTATTCTAAATTACAAAACCAGTAATCTAAAACTTTTTTTTTTTGTTTTTTTTTCCGGAGGTTGCGTTCCAAATCACTCCTACTCGTACTTCAAGATTCAATTATTCATTGAATACAGTTAAAATATACACATATTTAAGTATTTTTGTGATAAAACATTGTGAAATAATGAAATACATCTGAAAATGTGTATTATTAATATAATTTTATTAATGATGATATATAAATTGAACCTTTATTTTAATAAAACTCTCACGACGAATTGCGTTTCAGAACGTATCGTTGTTTTTTATTGTGACAGTGGCGTCATGCGTCGTTCGAATTTCAAAAACACTTTCCACGCTAGCGGATAAAAACAACTTTTGCGCTCGGATATCAAGCTGCAAAACGACCACTTTCGAGCCAGTGAGGTGAAAAAGTTATTTTTTAGCAATAACATATCTATCGTAATAGATCGATTACGATGAACAGATCGAAGACTCAGTTGATGACCAATCGCGCGAAAGTAAAGGTTACGGTGGATGGACAGGCCATGCAATACGTCGCCGAGTACACCTACTTACTTGGGCCAGATTGTCTCCTTCACTAACAGACAGGACAAAGAGATCAAGAGAAGAATCGAAAACAGCTCGAGGAGCTTCTGGTCCATGAAGGATCTTATGAAGGGAACCCTTCCCATTTCCTTGAAACGCCAACTCGTGGACGTATGCATCTTGCCTGTTTTAACCTACAAAACATTTATTTTACGAGTTAGTAGTAACTTACTTTCCCTACATGGTTTCAAAACAGCAGCAAAGTAAAGGCAACATCGGCAACAAACTCAAGTTGTAGCATATTGTTCCCAATTACTTAGAGCCCATTATCTCCCTTAACAACAGCCAAGAGATCAACAGGGTGCCCGACCACCATAAACTGCAGGGGTAATAGTAATACATTACGGATGGGAAACTATTTATCTTCTTGGAAAGTGTAATCGTCGTGGTAGGTATGGATGATTCCCAACCTTGCTGAAAAAAGATATGAATTAAATACACATTTATATTAAACACACTAAAAACGGGACTTAATCGCCTAATAGTACATTACAGACCTAGGGTGGTGAATTCGTAAATGTCCCAGATCGCAGGTTTCTGTGGCCCGAACCGAAGGTGAGGGCCATAAATATGCGATCTGGTGCTTTACGAATTACCGCCCGTGGTTTGTCAAAGGTTTTACGTCTTGCCTTGGCCAAGAAGTGAGATTTTCTCTCCGCGTAGCGGGCAGAAAATCCCACTTTATGGCCAAGGGTGATGTAAAAAACTTTTGTGTGTGAGTCTTTAATATGAGTGTGTATCGCGAAAGTTTGAGACAGTGTATTGTAAATACACATTTATTTAGATAAAAAATATTTTATTATTATGTAGGTACCTACTTCCAGGAACTCAAGAAGATTGACGACGACGAAGTTAGAAGACAATAAGCGAGGGGGCTATAATTAATTTACTTATACCTATGTAAAGTTTATCAATAGGGACATGGGTAATCCTAACCTAAATTAAAACATTTTCTCCCTATTCAGCGCAGATTCTATATATAGGAATTACATATTACTTATCCCTAAAGAGGTGCGAGCCGGAATCGAACCCGCGACCCTCTGCATGAGAGGCGGTAGGTCGAACCACTAGGCCACCACGGCTACTTATATGTGCGAAATTCAATTTGAATTTACCACTGAGCTTTTCGGTGAAGGAAAACATCGTGAGGAAACCTGCTCGCATCAGCGAAGTAATTCAAAGATGTATGTGAAGTCCCCAATCAGCATTGGGCCCGCGTGCCAAACCCTTTCATGATGGGAGGAGGCCTGTGCCCAGCAGTGGGACGCAAATAGGCTGTAGACTACTACACACATCATACTAACACTACTAAGTAGTATCCCTAAAGTACAGAATCCTTAAAATCTCATTAAATTATACTCGTACAACAAATGTCTATAGTGAATCGTTATTTAGGCATATGGCATGGGATGGGAGATCCCAAAAAACCTTAGTTACGAACTTGAACGAGGCCGCAGTTTTCCTGAGAGGATCGGATTTAAATACGCCGTAATATCCCGTTGAAGTCTAATACAAGACAATATACCTATAGGGTCAAGCAAAGCGTTATGACGTTATTTAGTACAAGCTTTTATTTAGTTTCACATGTCTCGATGTTTGTCTGTCTGCCTGTAATCAAATCTTGCAAGTTTTTGATCCACTTCCCGGTTAGGTACCGATTGGAGCTGAAATTTTGCATGCATTTGTAAATCGGATGGCATGCAGTCACTCACCAGCCAAACTGCTAGGCTACAACAAAACCCTTGCTATGAGGAATGGGTAACCTATAGTTAGTGATACAAGCAGAGCTTTGTTATGGTCGTTACCAGGAGACGAAGACTTTCAGGCCATCTACCCAAAATGTCAAATGAAAAAGAACTGCAGTCATCAGCGTCCTATTATGCTAGAGATTATCCTCTTGCTTACTGTGATATGGATGGTCACTGAGGCAGAGGTCTAGACAAATGGTTTGTGTATATGGTCAAATATTCTGTGATTCTATAGGTGTTATGGTCAGTGCCAAAAGTCGAAGAATGTAAGACGCTATTTATTTATTTATTTATTGAATTCATTTGCAATTTACAGATCATTCCATTATATTACAAACTTAATTAAATTACAATTATTAAATCATAAAATTAAAATTAAATGACTGACTACGTATTTTTTTCAAGCATTAGTTTACATTCATGGAGCACTTTCGTAAGCCCCGAGTCAAATAAATCACAATGAGGTGCCTGGCTGAGCATGGAGTTGAGGGTGAGCAGAGCTCGGTACAGCGGCGTGTGGTAGTGCGCGGCCGTGCGCGCGGGCTCCAGCGCCAGCAGTCGCGGCGCGCGCAGCCGGCGCCGGTCGCTGGGCACGAACAGGCGCATCACCGATCCCACCAGCTCGACACAGTCGATCTTGTTGGACATCTTGTTGCACATAGAGCGTCCCTAACCCTAACATGTGAAATTACCTCGAGTTGCCAGAGTCCTACCTCTAGCTTCTTCAAGATGTGGCATGGATGGTCAGTGAGAGCTTTAACATTATTAGTGTTACGCTCAGGGTCCTTTACAGCTAGGGAGTCAACACTAACACAAGTGGATCCTGTATAATGATCAGGCAGGAGTCGAGGACTAGGAAGTCCAGCCAGGTGGGAGGAGCGGGGTCAGAGGCGCGGGGCGTGGCGCGCGCCGCCCATCGCGCATTATTTAAGCGGCGGGTGCGCACGCGGCGCGCGCAGCCTGAGCCCGCGAGTGCGCCGACGCGAGCGATCTCGCGACAGATCAGCGCCACATTTCACCTCGCGTCTGGCCTTGGACCAGCTCCCGTTCATTTCTGCATTAAAGGTGAGCTCTAGGTTTACTTAGCCCTTTCTAAAATTATTGGTAGTGTCATTTTTTTAACGAGAAAATTAAAATGGTTTTATCTTATATTAATAGGTACCTACAGCTTGTTGGCAACATTGCAACACAAAATGTTATTTTTTTAATTTATTTTTTAATTATCGCAGCCTTTTATTTAATAGAACAGTGCCCCATTCAAATTGAATTTGACTTATACCTAAGTAGGTAGTGGTTTATGGGGGCGAAAAATCGATCTAGCTAGACCTAATAAGTATCTGGGAAAAATAATTAAGCGATTTTCACCCGAGCTTAAAACTCGGTCGCCCATGTAGGTACTGTTTAAATTATGCGAAGTCGACAAATGAATTAAAAGATGTATAAATAAAAATCTCAGTTATAATATAAGTACCTAAATAAAGAAATAAACTGTTTATGTACATTGTAAAAATGTTGAAGTGCAGTGGTTATAAAAACTAGATAGTATTTTTCCCGCCGAAGCCGTGGTGTCCTAGTGGTTCGACCTACCGCCTGTCATGCAGAAGTTCGGGGGTTCGATTCTGACTCGCACCTCTAAGTTTACTTATGTGCGAAATTTAATTTGAATTTACCACTGAGCTTTTCGGTGAAGGGAAACATCGTGAGGAAACCTGAACGCATCTGCAAAGTAATGCATGTGCGTGAAGTCCCCAATCCGCGCTGGGCCCGCGTGGGAACTATAGTCCAAATCCTCTCGTGGTGAGAGGAGGCCTGTGCCCAGCAGTGGGACGCAAATGGGCCGTATTTTTTTCAAGCAACTTAACAACCTACACCTGCAACGCGTCTTTTTATTTTGATTGACTTGTATATAGTTACTTGTATCGAAACTTAACTGTTATAATTATAACAACTAGTCACGCGAAGTGAGTGGTAACAAGGTATCTAATCTTTCCACGTCAACTTCGCTAACTTGTTAACTTATTGGGATTAGTAGGTCGTTCAACATATAAGACAAGTAGGTACACATATATATCGCAAAATTAAATTAAAACTTACTATGTATCTACTTATGTTTAGTAGTATATATATAGTATTGATTGTTTAGTCCCTAAATGCTGAATCATGTTTTTTTTTATTGATTTTCATACTTATCTCGATCAACCACGCGACCTACTTAGTTTTAATAACAAAAATATTATGACTTACAACTTTCATAAGGCATTGTTTTATGTAATTTCTGTGTTTTGTACTTATACACTTATGTTCACTGATATACTCGTAAGAGCCGAATTTCAAAACCTTTCATTATTATCGGAGATGTAGTATCACAGTTAAGTTTTATGTTGCAGTGAATGAATGTTATGTTTTTACTTTTGCTAAGAACAAGTACCTAGGTATAAATATTATTCTGGCGCAGTCGGGTAAAAACAATAAAGCCATTAGGGTGATTGAGGGCTGGAAAATACAGCGATTATTTACGAGTCCATCGATATAAAAATAAACCTACCTTGTACATTGTTGTTGTTCACATAAATCATATAAAAACAAAACATTAAGTAACAAGCAAAGACTTCATTTGCTTATTATTTCAACTTAGTGAGTTTGTTGAAATATTTTAATAAAACGCAAAAGTATATAAACACAGTAGAGAGGGAGCTTAGGTTAGGTGCAGAAATTTAAATTCTGCTGCAGTGCGTGATATACATGGTGGGTCAGAAAATATGGCAAATAATTAACCCACAGTATCGGCTATCGATTCTAAGTATATTGTATAGGTCTTTAATTTTTTTTTTAATTTCATAAAAAATAAAAATTGTATAGGATTCAGGCGTCGCTCACACAATCAATCCCATATATATACTATTATTTTTGTGTACTAACTCGAAAAAAATTAAAGACCTATACAATATACTTAGAATCGATAGCCGATACGGTGGGTTAATTATTTGCCATATTTTCTGACCCACCGTGTATAAGTGTTTAAGTCATCTACCTACTTGAAACCAAATTTTATTTAAGTACTAGCTAGCTTCTGTCCGCGACTTCGTCTGCGTGGAATTCAGTTATTAGCCGTCCCGCGGGAACTTCTCATCGGAAATAAAGGTGATATGGATTTCAATGTTTCTCATCAGTCACCACTAAGTATACCGTAAGGAAACGATTTAAGCGTAAAGACAAGCAGAGCCTACCTACTATTGCATTTATATAATTTTATATTACTTATAGGTACATAAGTACGGATTGGTTTGTCACAGCGGCCAGCGCAACTATGTCTTATGTAATTTATGCGCAAAATTTATCACTATCGCAAAGACAAAACGGTTGTTATTACCTGTGTGGACATTGACTGTCATTTACGATGCAATTGAAAGGTGCGTGTGGTCTCCAATTCAGTCGGAACGGTTTGGATTAGATGGATCGTACCTACTTAGCGCTCACGCAGAGGTCATACAGTTCTACATATAGGTACTTACCAATAATAAGTCTGTTGAAGAAGTCGCGTCTGTTACTTGAAAATTAAAAGAAAATCAAGTCGAGGAGACTATAATATGTATAAACGATACTGAACACAAAAAAAGCTAGCTTAAATAGCTATTTTTAGATAGATTGTATGTATGTGGATTTAAGGTGAGTAGTGAGGCAAAAATGCAAAATCGAGGTGTTTTTGTAACCATTTTTCTATAATTGTAACAAGTAGTCATCTGCAAAGTTTACGAATATGGAACACAAATATAGTCAATTAGTGTTTCTGGTATTTTATATCGTCTTATATGTAATGATTTGTACTATGGATGTCATTTAAGAAATCCTTAATCCTCCTATATGTAACCATTTATTTCCGCTTAGGAAAAAATCTGCGTTGCCAAATTTTTTGCAAGTACTTTTCAGAATTTTATCTAGGGCTTTACCTTCTTAACTTTTATGATAAATAGCTTTTAGACGAAAAACCTATGTCTTACTTAGTGTATAATCACAAGTATCACAACACACATTTGCTGCGCTTGTTAAGGTAGGCGCTTTGTTGAATTATGCGGCGTTTTTAATATTTTTAAATATTTTTATTTATTAATTTAAAAATATCTAAACTATCATGATTACTAAAGCTAGAAGTAGAAAAGTTCGTTTCAAAAATTTGACTTTTATATTGGATTTGAAGTCGTGTTATTTTTCTATAACTTCATTGCATTATACAGAAAGTTGTGGATGTGAACAAGGCGACGTTGCGAGTTTCGGCACTCGTGTTGTTTACCTCGCGGTCGCGCGCGCTGTTGCCAGCTTGGTAGGTATCCCGAACTCGACCAGAAAAGTAGGGTCGCTTCGCCTGTTTGCGTCCACTTAGTGGAGTTGGCAAGTTTGAAGGTGAAAATAAAAATGTTCTAATTGAAATTTTGATTATGAAAGGAACGTAATGTATTGATTATATAGTCCTTTTCAATATAACTTATAGTTTTGGTCGAAACATCTGGTGGTTTTCAAAAAAACGACACAAATAGGCAAATTAGGCGATTTACCAAGTTTGCGTCCACTTAATCCAGATTGCGTCCAGGTGGACGATGGCCCAATTCACGTCCACCAACTTAGAAAAGGAATCTGAATTGATGTTTTTATAGATAACTAGCTTTTCCCCGCAACTTCGTATGCGCAGAAATATTAAAATGAAAGATCCCGTTTTTTCCCGTTCCCGTGGGAATTTCGGGAAATTCTCTCTTAGCGCTCCCATACGTTCCCTAAGGAACCTGCATGCCAAATTTCAGCCCGATCCGTCCAGTGGTTTGGGCTGTGCGTTGATAGATCACTATGTCAGTCAGTCACCTTTGAGTTTTATACACGGTGGGTCAGAAAATATGGCAAATAATTAACCCACCATATCGGCTATCGATTCTAAGTATATTGTATAGGTCTTTAATTTTTTTTCGAGTTCGTAAAAAAAAAATGTATATGGGATTGGTTGTGTGAGCGACGCCTGAATCCTATACAAAATATGTTTACCTATACAATATATGTACTTAGAATCGATAGCCGATACTATGGGTTAATTAGGTATTTGCCATATTTTCTGACCCACCATGTATATTTAGATGTACAGAATATATGTTTAGATTGTACAGAATGATCGGATTTTAACAATGACTTTATTCAAAAATATTTGACATTAAAAAATCATGATTATAATTAATAAAACCATGAAGATTTTTTTTCCAGACAGGCCAGTTTTCCTGCTGTTTGAACTTTATAATGTATGTAGTCATTAATCGGGGTTTTACCCTACATACGCATAATGCCTAATTGCATTGCATATTCTTAAACTACGACTTTGATACGAAAAAACATTTAAAATATCTAAATATCACTAGTACCATGTTCAGCATGTAAATTAATTAAAAAAGTATTCAATTCATTAAAAAAATATACAAAAAGATATTTTAAGCGGTGATTTGAACCCGCGCAAGAGGGCGCTCTCATGTACGTCATGATGAATTTGGACCGCTGGGCCACGGTAGACTTAAGACAGTGGGCGAAATTAACCATTGGTATCGTTGTAATTTACGTTAGCGTATTTGGCGCGGTTATTATTGAGAGGATATCGAGCTCGAACGCCCAAGGTCATCGACGGCTACATGCGCCTTAACTCGAAAACTACTGGTCGGATTGCAACAAAATTTGGTATGGGGGTAGTTAATAACACTGGGCAACATATAGGCTACTTTTTATCGCGGAAAAACGCACAGTTCCCGCGGGAACGTTATTATCGAATTCAACGCGGGCGAAGTCGCGGGTAGAAGCTAGTTTTTAGTATATGGAAGCCTAATTTCTTGCTGGGCAGTTACGTGTACATACGAATTCTCACTTGTGACCTGTATGATGAAAAAACCGGCCAAGAAGCGAGTTAAACTCGTGTGGAGAGGGTTCCGACCCTTGATTATTTTCAATGACGTCATTGTCAAACCGTTTAACAGGATAAGCTCTTTTATATGATAGATTTCAAACACCTGGACTTCTTAATAATTTTCCTGTAATCTATAGGTCAATAACTATCATCCGCCTATTTTCTAAAATGACTCGAAAAGTATTAACCAAAAAAGAAATATAAAATATATATTTGAGATCCTCATAAGAAGTACTTTCATTTGATGTGTCACACGATATAGTTTGAAATACTTCATAAATATTTTTTTCAAATTTAGCCCCCAAAAATATGTTTAAAATTCATTTATTATCGTTACACGTCCGTCTTTGGGTCACAAACTTACATATACGTACCAAATTTCAACTTAATCGGTCTAGTAGTTTCGGAAAAAGTCGACTGTGACAGACGGACGAACAGACACACGAGTGTCACATAAGGGTTCCGTTTTTACCTCTTGAGGTTCGGAACCCTAAAAACATTAGTTAACTACCCCTAGCTGTTAACTATTGCATTGTCCACAAGAACTTTTCTTTTCGCGCGACTTTGGATAAAAAGTACATCCCTTGGTCTTTCGCAGTTATTTGGCTCTCACTTCTCAGTGGATTTCAGTTTAAACCTATTAGATACTGTAATTTATTTAGAACCTTGAAAACAAATGGATGACAGTCCCAATTATATACTTGCGAGTACCTACTTACGGCGACGCATGAGCTGGCGCATAAGGCGCATAAGGTGTTCCCAGAATTAATCAAGAAGACCGCTCTAAAATTTCTTGACGCAGTCGGAGTTCCTGAAGCGATTAAACATGATTTTATATGTTTAGATATACGTATGTATTTAAAGAAAGTCTTTAATATATTCAATGATTTAAAACTAAAAAGCCTAACTAACAGCTACTACAGAAAAATGTTATCCCCATATATTTTTAAATTTTCCTATTTCATACTATTTTACGTTGCGAAGCTTTCGCGCACTTCTGCGTTAATATAGAATCCAAGGAACCAACGAACCACAAGACATTTACGTGCACAGACGTCCAAACTGGGCCTATATTCGAAGTCTTAAAATAGGCATCTTCCTGTACCTATAGGATCGCTCACGCGTCGCGTGAACTTTAAGCAGCTAGATTGATAGTGTTATATACTAGCAGAATACAAATAACACAGTAAATACCCTTACTGCTCCCCCCTACACTCCCCAAGGAACGTACCTACAAGCCAACCAGCTCTCTACGACCAGTAGTTGCGGCTGTGGGTTGTCAAAAGTCAGCCAATCAATGTAACGGAAGACGGACATAGTTAGGTTATTGATTTCATACGATAAATCTCAAGGCATCGTCCAGCTAAACCGACCAAACACACAGACACGCGACATATCCAAACGATAAATAACAAAATAACTGTTGTTGTTGTAAATATTTGACAGGTCAAACTTTAAATTGGGGTCGAAGGTAATGTCTCGACAAAATCAGATCCGATGTCATGACCGACCACCTCTGGACTTGTGACCTGTAATCACTGCGATCATTGAGTGGTCAATCATGCTCACAAGTACACACTTCAGTCAGACAGTGTTTGGATAAACAAAATAATTTGTATGGAAATCAGATTTTACTAAAGTGCAATAAAGATAAAGTAAATAAATAATAAACACAAAGTTAAATTCGCACATTGTACCTACTAAATCGCTACTGGAAATTACAGCCTAGAAAATAAACCAAGTGGTTTCGCCTTCTTGATATTTACTTAATAACTTAGTTATAAAAGGTACGAGTACCTAATTAAGCTCCAATAAGTAAAGGTGCATTACTTAATCAGGAACCTAACACATATGAATAGGTACGTTTCTATTTTCCAAGATTCCCATTGCTAACTCACATTTTTGATGTCAATTAAATGCCGCAATAGGTAATGGAGGAATTTGATTGAATCGTGTGGCTGGAGTTATTTTAGGTTGAGTGTAAAGATAATTCGCGTGGGCGACGGGCACTAGGTTAGGAGCCTAGGAACAGGCCGACATGTCCCGTCGCTAGAGGCACTGACCGCCGCAACTTGCCAATTGGGAGAGCCGACTACACTTGACCCCGCAAACTCTAAATTGTCTTTTGTTACGAGCTCAGATTTAGGTAGGTATCGTCTGCTGCGTTGTTTCCACGCTCTTGCAAGCCACGTGGCCGGTAAAGGCCGCTGTACTACGCTACGTGCGATGAGCGGTCATGTCGCAGCAAAGTAAACAACTGCACTCCATCTTTGACTCTATACACACTGTTACTAGGCAATATGATGCTCTTAATCGTGTGAACAACATCATGGTGGTCTGCCTGTTGGTTCGCAACACAGAGTTGCAATTATCGAACTGTTAAGTCACAGTACACTGATACCGGTTTGAGCTATTTGCGGACTCAGTACTTAATGTAATACTATAGTAAAACGGGGGTATAATTTTATCCGTCTCCACTTAATGACTTGTGCAACATCTTGCAGCGTCTAATCAACAAGCGAAACACTTCTACTAGGTATTTTTATCATAGTTCTAATAACATTATTCTTAAGGAACTAATTAATTGAGCATGATCGATACGCGTGTTTATTAAGTTCTATTTTGCTTACTTAATGAAAGTGTTAGAGTTCGTAGAACATACGTTTACTTCGAAGAATTGGCTCTCTCTAGACTGCCGCATTAGGCGAGTAAGGTGCGTTAGAGCAAACAAGACGTGGCTGCAAATCGAAACAGGGATTCACGTAATTATCCAATCGAGTGCAGTAGCACCGACCGAGCGAGGGGACGGACGGCGCGGCCGCCGCCGGAGCACGCGCGCGGCGTGTGACCGGCGACCCACTGCGCCGGGCGCACCGACAACACCTCGTTAGACGACATTTCAGCAGCTCCTGTTCCATCAAACAAATGCGTGCGAGACGGCCACTTTGATACGTAGCTGTTTGCATCAGCATAAGCTGATACTTAACTGTACTTAACTTGTAGCGAACCAAACTTCGCCGATTTTATCAGTTTTCCGTCAATACGAAAAAACATCATGTGAAATATGTATTACATACCTATTGTATAGTTCAACATTACATCCGTGACTACATCTTAACGGAATATACCTACAACTTTCTTCTAAAATCTGCACTCGGTTCAACCTCATTTTCAATCGATGGTTTTCGTTCCATCATCAACCTCATCAGTTTAGTGACGTTATGTATTTAATGGATGTTATGGATTCTAATTACCTAGAAGATTTCTGTGTGATTTTTTAACATTACTTACTAAATTACTTAATTTCCCTACTACAGGAACTAGAGATCGAAACCAAGAAAATTATTATAGTGTCCTTCAAACGGCGACAAACAACTTGGGCTGTCATCGTTTTTGTTCCTACTTAATGGCACGTATGTTCAACGCACGCACGTACAAACCCACTAGTTTGTAGGTAGAAACACTATCAAGTTGCAATTTATTTTTATCCGCGTAGGCTCTGCTCCCGACTCAGCCGCCTATAAATAATGGTCGCGTCCTCTGCCTCATATTACACCATGATGTAAGCAAAACAGCAGCGTAGCACCCACCCTACACTATTCTTAGCACGGCACTTAAGAAAAGGAAGAGGCTGATTAGCATTTTTATCAACGAGGAAGGTGAAGTCACCATTCGGTTAGGTATTTTATTTATTTAATCGTTCAACTCCAAGCTGTACGTACGTACACGTTTACTGCACTTATTAGATGCATTGCATTCGAACAAACTACAACTTCGTTTGAGGAAAGCTCATTAATTTTAACAAACGGTCCGTCGTAATTCTAGGCTTCAGATATAAACAATCTTATTGTTGTACTAGTTCTATAAATGGACTGTTCCATATAAAATTGTCGCAGTAAATTGGTGCTATTTTCCTGTTTACGGCGCGGGACGCTAAGTGGCAATCTGGGATGCAACGGACTGCACGTGCTGGCAGAGCGGCCGCTGCGGTGCAGGCGCGGGAACTTATCTCTAACTATTCATTTTTAATCCGTGAATAAACCCAATAACCACACGAGCATTAACGGATCCGTTTAGATGATGTAACAACTTGACAACGTAGCAGTTATATCAGGTTTAATGAACTAACAAACATTGTGGTATCGGGGTTCATTCATCGCTGAAGATAACTCCAAAACACAATTCATCTCATTCAGTCAAAGGAAAGTATACCTACCGTGCAAGACAAGTAATTTATAGAATTGAAACGATATCTCCTGTTTATAAAATTTAAATAACATCGCGGCATTAGTAAACAGCGTGAATTAATCGTGTGAAATCGACCTGTATCTACATTAACTCTATAGTTAAACAAGTGATGGGAATCGAACTTTGTTCGTATCATTCTGCTCACTTCGAGTAAAGTAATTGGGTGATAAAGCCGATATGACCTTATCAATCAGAAATAAATCATTTACTGCAAACGCGTTATTGACAAAGTGCATTTTCCGTGGTGAAATAGCTGCACTTAGGAAATGAAGGAAACGTTTTAGGGATCAGCGATTACAATGGGCGTCGCCCGTGTCGGGTTACAGTTACCCTTTAGTATAAAAGCGTTGCACTTCTCGGGTTACGCACATTCGAGGATCGTCTTACCCAAGTCTGCGTTATATCTGTGAAAATAGACGAATTTATTACTACTATATACTAATCCTAAGTTTTAAGGTAAGAGAAGAGGGCTATGCTCGGGGTTGTTCTGCCTGATAAAATCGGAAATGATACATCGCATTAGAAACTTTATACGGTGACTCACCGATATAGCCCGAAGAATCTCCAAGTCTAAACTAATTCCAAACATAAGTGGCAATAGGTGGGGCACATTGCTCGCAGAACCGATGGCCAAAGGGGCCAGAAAATTCTCGAATGGCATCCACGTACAGGAAAACGCGCAGTCGTCGGTAGGCCACTAAAACATGGAGCGACGACCTGGTGAAGGATGCGTGACGTCTGGACCGGTCTGTGTGAAGGACCTTCGGGGAGGTCTACCGTGCCTACGTTCAGCAGAGAACGTATTACGGCTGAAACGAATGATGATGATGATGATAAGGCTCTTGGCTTTGTCATTTTAGGTATGAATAGTCAAGGGGTATACGTACAGTCAATAATTTAATGTTTGTATTGTTGCAGCTATCGCAAGCATGCTTGTGAACAAGGCTGTGCAGTTAGCACTGGTAGCGGCGGCGACGCTGATGCTGCGGCCGGCAGAGGGCGCCACCGCGTCCGCCGTGAAGCTGTGCGGGCGCAAGCTCAGCGACATCATGAGCAGAGTCTGCCACGCTTACAACAGCCCCTCATGGGATGATCCCACAGGTTAGTGAAGACTAGGATGTTCCGTTGCCACGCCACGTGACAGTAGTAGGTTTAAATAGTCCTAGCAGAGCAGAAGATCCCACCATTGAAAAATAAGATATTTGATTCTGGAACGCTACCTAAGTAATCGCAAATGCTGAGGGAGTGCGATATCTTATACTTTAAACCCGCTGACTGACTGACTGACAGACATAGTGATCTATCAACGCACAGCCCAAACCACTGGACGGATCGGGCTGAAATTTGGCATGCAGGTAGATGTTATGACGTAGGCATCCGCTAAGAAAGGATTTTGCAAAATTCCCACGGGAACGGGAAAAATCGGGATTTTACTTTTTAATATTTCTGCGCATACGAAATTGCGGGGAAAAGCTAGTCTTGTATATTTCTCTGATTTTTTATTTATCCAAGCGATCTCAGAAACGGCTCTAACGATTTGGACGAAATTTGGAATATAGGGGTTTACGGGGGCGACAAATCGATTTAGCTAGGCTCTCATACCTTAAAAAACTCGGTTTTAGCTATTTTCACCCGAGCAAAGCAAATAACACAGACGGAACATTTTGTACATTTTTAGGCTTTCGTAATGTGTCGTTGTTTTTATCATACCAGAAAAAATTAAAAAGGTATTCAAGTTAAATATTCCACGCCATCCTAAGTGAGTAGTAAAGTAGAGCTTTATTAAATTAAGCAGATTTCGATACATCAATAGGTACATACATAAAATTTATGTTATAGTTTAGGTTATAAACTAAACCCTTAGAATTGCCTTAAAGTAGATTCTCACCTAACTTTACGAGTTAGGCTATTGGATAAAGCAGATAAGTAGGTAGCGTGTGGGCAATTTATGATATCGTATCTATTAATAATGGTTCTCTACGTTAATCAGTACATACTTTAATTAGAAAGGTAAACATAACGTTAAGTAATTAATTAAATACAATAATTACACACGAGTAATCTGAGAAACATCTTACATCCGCGAAGCAACAACGGTTATCTGTAAACTCGAGAAGGTCGCCATCGCCACGATTCGATTGTCACATTATTGTCAACAACTTTATCTAACGCCGAAAGATTGCTAATTCATATATAGCCATTGTTTAGTATATTAGAGTCATACACAGAACGCAAAAACATGGGTCTTTCCTGTGGACAATGCAATAAATAACGGCTTGGGTATACTTAACTTGTGATTTTTATCATACAGGGGCTATATTCGAAGTCTTAAAATAGGCATCTCCCCGTTCCCTATAGGATCGCTCCCGCGTCAAGTTGAACTTTAAATCTACCCTGCTTAAAGTTCCTATAGGGAAGAGCGAGATCCCTATTTAAAGACTTCGATTATAGGCCCTGGGTCTATATTTTAATATCCTATTGTTATTTGCTTTTTGTATGTGGAAGTACAATAAAACATTATTATTCGAAGTCTATATAGGATTGCACCCGCGTCAAGTTGAACTTTAAATCTAGCAGTTCACGCGGGAAAAGCGAGATCCCTATTTAAAACTTCGCATAGAGCTCCAGGTTACAAGAGAGGATTTGTATGTACATGTATGTAAAGGCCCAGCAAGAAATTAGGCTTTAAAACCCCTTTTGCTGTCCACATGAAAGATGTGTAACCTTAACTCATACTAAAAAATGTGTATGACTCATTAACTAGAGAAGTAAGGAACTTTTCTTTTATCACCGTATTGTACAAATTAATTACAAAACTTTTAAACAATTGAAGATAGCAAATTTTAGATAATGATAATGACAGATCCGGTCACTTTTAATCGGCTTGTTTACGTTCTATAAACTCAAATGTGGAATCAATTCATTAATATGCACCAACAAATCGTTAAAATGCTACCGTAATATCGTTTATTATGTAATGGTACCCAAAGAATCACTTATATACTGACAGTGACCGACCGTTTTACTTAGGTAGGTACCTACTTCTTATTGTTTTGTTGATCACAAAATAAACGTTTCTTCTTATGTGTAACCCAAGTACCTACGGCTACTATAAGGCAACTATTAGGCCTCGTTCAGGGACCAATGACGACTTACGCGACGCGTTGAGCGATTCGTCAAGCGACGTAAAATAATACGTCTCCAAGTCCTAATGCCAGTCTGGACTTATGATATACAACTTTGGGGGTGTACCCAAAAAAAAACTCATCATACAACAATTTCAAAATAAAGTACTCGGGGAAATAGTAAACGCACCCTGGTATATACGAAATGACGATTTCCACCGGGACCTTAACATATAGTTCGTGGGCACGGTCATCAAGAAATATGCCGAAGTTCACCAACCGAGACTTCACCACCACGTGAACGTCGAGGCGATCCAGCTCCTCGACAATACAGACTTAGAGAGAAGACTCAAAAGAACTAAACAATTTGAGTTAGTGTAGTGTATACACGGTGGGTCAGAAAATATGGCAAATAATTAACCCACAGTATCGGCTATCGATTCTAAGTATATTGTATAGGTCTTTAATTTTTTTTTGAGTTGGTAAAAAAATTTATATGGGATTGGTTGTGTGAGTGACGCCTGAATCCTATACAAAATATATTTTTTACCAACTCAAAAAAAATTAAAGACCTATACAATATACTTAGAATCGATAGCCGATACTGTGGGTTAATTATTTGCCATATTTTCTGACGCACCATGTATAGGGTTGCCATCTCCTAAAATGAAAAAGACGGACTGTGCCTAGAAAAACGCCGGACATTTTACCCTAAAAGCCTGACTTCACCAGAACTAAAAGCCAAACAAATGTATAAAGCCGGACGGACATACCTTTGTTAAATGTTAAGCCCCACTTTTTCCCGTTCCTGTGGGAATTTCGGGAAATCCGCTCACAGAGTTCCCCTACACTCCTAAAGGAACCTACATGCCAAATTTCAGCTTCCTTCGATCAGACTGACATGACTGACAGTAGTGATGATGATGATGATTACTTCGTTTGAAGTGCTATCGAAAAGCCAAACAAAAGCCGGACAGGCCGGACATATGAATATTTGGCCGGACACAACTCGAAAAAGCCAAACATGTCCTGCTAAATGCATACAGATGGCAACCCTAAGTGTATACAATAGCGTAAAATAGCAAGTGTATATATCCATAAAGAACACGTGAAAAGTGTCTTCCCCTTAATTAGAGACTGTAAGAAAAGTGCCAATGGACACATTCTTATTACGATTACTTCATAAAACTACTAGCTTCTGCCCGCGACTTCGCCAGCGTGAAATTCGGTTATCGCGCTCCCGCGGGAACTATGCGCTTTTCCGGGATAAAAAGTAGCCTATGTCCTTTCCCGGGGCTCCAACTATCTCCATACCAAATTTCATCCAAATCGGTCCAGCGTTTGAAGCGTGAAGAGGTAACAGACAGACAGACAGAGTTACTTTTGCATTTATAATATTAAATATGGAAATATGGATGTTAGCATAAAATTGCTCATTAGCCTAACTGGCTAGATTGTAATTATAATTGTGTACGATGTAATAATTGTTCATCATAATTAAAGAAATAAATAATAATAATACATGTAGTGAATAAGCGCGACACAACCTTGACACAACGTGCTTCATAAACACTATCTTTGCAGTTTTTCATTTCATTTTGTCGCTTGACGCACCGCCCCGAAACCTCTTGCCCGTGCCGTCGCTGGTTTCGGAGCGAAGCCTTTAGATAAGTGATGAAGTGCGGTAGTAAGATGCCTACAATGCCACGAACCTGTAAACTTCTATGTATGTATGACCGTATCAGGTGACCTAAAGTACCTACTCTTAACGCTCTCAACCAATTTGCTGATACAGTAATTAATTATCTCCTTAATTAAACGTTGTGCAAATCACAGCTCGTTAAATCGAGACATTTGTGACCTTTCGATTGTTTACGTCTGCTCAGCTTAGGTAAACAACGTTACTTGTGTTAAGATTTGCTCGACGAAACTTTAATCATGTAATGAAGACACTGAAGAAGACTAGCTTTAATTAGCGAAGTAAATGTTAATACAGAGCACCGCCTACCAACCTAGTTTGTTTTTCTTCATCTCCACTATCCAAAGGTTGTCTGGTAGAGATCGCTATTAAGCGATAAGACCGCCTGCTGTATGCCATACCTTTTTGTGTAATTACATTATGTCTACTGTTCCTTGATTGTGTGGTGTTCAATAATAGTACATTACACACCTAGGGCGGTCAAGTAAAGAAAGTCTCAGATCGCGGGTAATTGAGTCCCGAGCCGGAGGCGAGGGCTATAATCTAGCGGTCTGAGGATTTCTTTACGACCGCCCGTGGTTAGTATACGATTTTACGTCACCACCTGGCCGTGAAGAGGGATTTTTCGTAGCGCCCAAGGGCGGTAAATCCCGCTTTTCGGCCTGGTGTGACGTAAAGTATATTGTATTATATTGTAAATGCTAACTTCATATTAAGTATTGTGGTATAAAATGATTTTTAAGTAGGTACTTATTGTTTGATAGAGATCTTCTACTATCTAAAGTCCCGCGCCTTCACATTTCAAAACACTACATTTTTTTATTATTATTTAAAAAGCACCACCAACACTCTCAACACATAGTTGATGGCTGTCTCAGCTCGCACACATGTGTTGAGAGTGTTGGTGGTGCTTTTTAAATACATTGAAGCGTTTTGAAATGTGAAGGCGCGGGACTTTAGATAGTAGAAGATCTCTACCTAGAAGGTTCTGTTTGTACCTACAAGAGTTAGATTGGGTTTGATACTAATTTATGCTGTATGTAGGTAGGGCTTCTAAGCGACCCAGTAGCGTCTTTAAGTAGGTTAGGTACGTCACGTAGCAAGCGCGGAGAAGAATCCCTGGATCCCGGTCGACAATATAACGGCATGATAATTCCAGCCGGCATGGTAAATTCAATTTGAATTTACCACTGAACTTTTCGGTGAAGGAAAACATCGCGAGGAAATCTGCACAGCACACATCTGCGAAGTAATTCAAAGATGTGTGTGAAGTCCTTAATCCGCGCTGGGCCCCAGTGGGACGCAAATATGCTGTAGTAGTAGTAGTAAGTCCAGCCGTAGATAACCCGATCAAACAATCGTTATTTTGTTTCAGTGGTCGAACAGCCAGCGGCGGCGGTGCGTCGGAAGCGACAGATAGGCATCGCAGACCAATGCTGCACGTTCGGCTGTACGTGGGAGCAGCTCAACGAGTACTGCGCGATTAGTGCACAGTGAGTGCAATTTGTAACTAGCTAAGTAATCAACAGTATTATTATTGCAGCCTAAATAGTAACCCATACTGCTGGGCAAAAGCGTCCCCTCTTTTTCGCCACTCTCCTCTATCGAGAATTATAATGCACATTTACCTAAGGTAACGGCACCAGTCATGAACAAGACTCCAGTGATGGACACTCGAACCCTTACGACATACATAAGCAATAATGTTACATTTACCAATTTGGGGCGCATTACCAAAAAAACGCCGTAGGTAACGTAAAGCAGTTCGTTTTCTAGTGTCTAATTAGGAACTCAATGTCTATATTCTTCTATTGCTCATCATTATCATGTGGGCCGAAAGAAGTCACTACTGGACTATCTATATGCCTCTTTCTGTTAGTCACTCAGACAGTCCACCGGTTTTCCGGTCACTTCATCTTGTTCCAATTTATAACAAAACTTAACTCTACAGCTGTAACGTATTCACGGCAACATTCTTACCGTGTACTTATTTGCTGTCCAGCAGTTCAGAATCTCCGTTGGACGAGGTCGGAGCCCACATGGTAGCCAGCGAGCACGGTGGCGAGCGAAAGCGAGAAGCGGTGGCGGCG
>OZ020273.1:9279231-9363948 GCA_963971205.1 Aethes cnicana | reverse complement strand
CTCTGAAATATTGAATTCAAAAGGCGACCACCACGCCACCACTTTGATGAATCATGGTCAGAGTTGAACTTATAAACCTGATAGGTACTTAGAACAGCTAAGACCACAGACACGGCCACGGATGACTACTGTAGGTAATTCAAAGGAGAACAAGAAAGCGACGAAAACTAACAATCCATTATTAACGCTTCGCTTATTGCTTACTAAAAATACTACACGTAACAAATCATCTTAATATTAAATTAACATTAAAGCTTTAATTTTTAAATCATATCTAACTTTTTCTCGAACATAAACTGCTCATACGGAAATAATCATTGAATCCGGGTTAACTCACACGGGGTAAAGATGTTGGAAAGCATGAAACAATAACATTGGATACAAATATCATTTATACACGTGGGTATGATAAGAAGTGATATGTGAAAAAGGTGCTAACTACGTTAGATAAATGTTAATGTTACAAATATGAGATTTACGAGCTGAAATGTTAAGAATTGTGTAATTAGTAGCATATTCATTAGGTAGGTACTTTGAAAACAACACCATTAATTAAAATTAGCAAATAATAGAACCGATTAAATGTTCATAAGTTGTAATTGTAAATAAGGATGTTTACTTAATAAGAGTATAGGTATCTATAAAATCTTGTTATGTTTTTGTGTGAACGAGGTTTTTACAAGATTTATTTTCTTTTGCACGTTAGCAAAAAAATTGGGTGTATTTAATTAAATCGTTTCTTTTGCTGCCACCTGAAGCGCTTCAGTTTTGAGCACCTAACATTACATTAATGTATTTTGATAGAAACGTGCTATTTCTGCTGGGCTGTGACTCGGACTCAAAAAAAAAATTCTCTTATAAGACGTGGTTAAAATTAAGGAAAAATTACTACTGAAAATGGTGTTACGTAAAACTATCCCTATTAAAGCTCTTCGAAGAAGGCATGATTTGGTGAAATAATGTTAATTTAATCATTTTTTTTTATTGTTCCAGGATCTAAAAAATGTCCGGCCCGTAGCTGTCGTAGGCACCGTGTCGCCACTGCTGACCTGGGGTCGCACTCTCAACACGGACCTGCCGCCTCTAGAGCAGGAGCGATATAACTATATCGCGGTCTACTCCTAAACAACGTACCTGCACTGCGAAGGTTATACATTTTTTTATATAACGTCGCACAAATCCGATACGAAGGACCAAATGTGAAATCTCCCACCCGGTTACTTTAGAATGCCTTTTGAACGTTATAGGGTATAAGTATATGGTTCATTATGACTATTGCAGGAAGGGTTGTGGCAGTGTGAATGTAGTCACATTTCGAGATCAATTTTAGCAAGCTAATGCCAGATTTCTTTAAGCGTTTCTTTTAATAGTGAAGCTGTTAACAGCTTTGTCATATGGAGGAAATTTATAAGAGTCCTCCTAAGTGTAGCAAAAAGAAAGTTGAGTGAGAGTTTGACCCAAAAACAATTCCAAAATGTGTCACATTACGACGACCATGCATGACAAATGAATTAAATAAGTTGTGGAGAGCCATTTACCATTGCTGATGATTAATGCAATCTTATACAACCTTCGTTTGATCATGCAGTCATCTAAGAGAAAACCTCGCTCTGTATTGGAAAGAGGCTGAATTTTTGTACAAAGCTTCATTAAGACATTTTAAACTTTGCCTAAAAAAATATACACAGAATAGCTGCTGCAATAAATAGGTTAATGCAGAAGGATTTTAATAAGGCCAATTCATCTGAAGTGTGCCATAAGAATTTCTAACTGCACTTTTATATGTAATTTAAATTTATTGTGTAAGTATTTAGCTTGACTGTGTTCAATTATGATTATTATAATTGTAGTTTTAGTTTTAGTGGAAATCAACAAATCGACGTAAATTATTATTAAAAATGTTTTTTTTTACTGCATGTATATCAAACAGCATTAACGGTTTTTAATCACATATTTAATCTAAATAAAGAAATTCAAGGTTCAGAAATAATGTATGAGCTTTTTAAATTAATAACTGCTATTGTAATAGTAATTAAATAATATCCTTCACAGTGTACATACACCATCTTTTAAAATAGAATACATATATTTGTAAGTTTATAATGTAACTAATAAAGTAATAACTTCTACAGTCAAGGGCAAGTATATGTAACCGGATAAAGCATCAAAATATTATGCAGCAACTCTATTGCAATGTCATAAGAGACACTGTATGCATATATTGCTGCTTTATCCAAATACATATATTTGGCCATGACTGTACCATTTAAGACTTAAAAGATCTCTAAAGCATCTGTGATAATTTCAACCGATTAAACTTTAATTTATGAATATTTTAGTAGTACCTACCTATCACCATAATTTTGTAGCATAAAGTATTTCCTTGTCCTAGAAGCAAATTTGATTGTATTTATTTTTTAGTAATTTTATTGTAATTTAGCCAATTGGACTGATAGTGAGGGGATACCTACTGTGAAGAAAATCATGCCATGACATTTTATAGTTTAATATTTCATTTTAAAATACAAGCATCTAAGCACATTTTAATTAATAAATAAACATAAATAAACAAATGTTTTTCTTTCATATACTCTACAAATTAATAAAACTGTACAAATGTTTTATACAACTTTCCTAAACTGTACAATATGCATACATTTATTATAAAGTTTCCCAATGAGCTTTCAGATGTGATAATTAAAAGTGATATTTATACTTATTAAGGAGAATCCTAGTACAATTACTTATGATTATTGAAAATGAAAATACTAGCCGTCTCCTGCTGTATAACCCGTATAGATACTATTTTTTTCCTATTCTTGAAGGAATTTCGTAGTATGTTCATAGAAATACTCTCTTATTGCTCCCTTACAATCCTCAAGGAACTTACATGCTGTGCATTGCCTGTCAATCACTCAATCAGTCAGTCACTCAGCAAAGATAGAGTTTTATATACATTGATTACCATTTTTTTATCCAACAAATAAACAATTGTGCATGAGCTCTTGTGAAACTATATAATATTAGTATACTATCTTATAGTTAAATGCTTTCAGGTAAATCTGTTAACTTAGCAATACTTGGTTTCTTTGTCTCATTACAATCTGGTTTAGAAAAGGTATAATTATAAAAAACTACATACTTGATTGTCATTATGACTACTAATCCAATGGCTAGTCATAGGGGGCCTTTGCTTTTGTCATTCTGATTTGAATTAAGGTCATCCCCTGCTTTGGAACTGCTTTCATTTGATGGCAAAATTTGAAATCTCAGGCTGTTACCTTTAGTTCTTTTTTGAACAACTTTACCAACACTTTGAATTCCTTTTTCTATGACTGAGTATATCCTTTCCTGAAACAAATAAGCATCGTCTCTGAATTGGATTAAACTTGAGACGATAAGGACATCTGTGTAATTAGAAATAGAAAATCTTTTTTTTTTCGATAATTCTGGAAAAAATAAATTGTGGACCATTGATGGCATGTGAATTCAAGACCTACTGTGAAAGAGGGTTTTGGTATACACACACATAGAGTTCAAATTGGTATTTGATTTTTAACTGCCATGGTTGTGAAATTAGGTTACTAAAATGAAACACCGGAGACTAGGTACTCTATATTTGGTTGGTCATGTACCTCTAAAAGCCACACATAATCTCGCCCACTATGAGCTTCAACAATCTGATAGAATCTTTGGCTGGACACAACTTAAAAGCCAAAGATGTACGGCTAAAGCCAGACAGATGGCAACCCTAAGTGAAATGGTTAACATATAAATTTAGATCACAAGTACTTACATAAATTTGCATTTCCTGGCCTGCATCCCCAGTTATCACAACCCTGACCTGGTGTTGCTTTTCCAAAAGCTTCGACATTTTCTTCACTCCAGTCATGAGGTCATGTTCACCAATTTTAGTTGACAAGGTGAGAAGCTTTTCACCCTTTAATGTGTTATTTTGACGAGCAGCTTGTTTCTGTTTCCTGCTTTCTAGTTCTTCACTGTGGTATTCAGAATTGGTCATCAACCTGCAACATGTATTAATGATAATCAATATGCATAATGCCTATAGATTTTGAGTGATTAGAGTTCAAGTTTGGTGGGCAAACTTTTGTTCATAGCACTGAATCCCTGATTTAAGGTTAAAATTGATTGCCATTTTTACAAAACAAACTGAATTTAAGTATATACATACTTGAATACTGGTCGACGAGTTTTAGCATCTACATCTTGTATTTTGACTAGCTTAAGTTCCCTTTTTTGAGACAAATTTTGAGCATTCTTCAAGTCTGTAATGCTAACAGAGTTATCGATGCCTATCAATGTAATTCTGTTTTCGAAATTCTTTCGTTTGGGGATTTCTTTACCATCTGCTGAAAGCCTAGCTAAAGATCTAAACCCAATAAACGGTTTATAATTTAATAACGCAATTATTTTGTTCATTGTTCTCTGATTTATTTGACTTGACTATCCAATTGTAATTCACAAATTCACGCTTGACCTTGAAGACTCTGGCTGTCAGTCTAAGCTGTCAGTACAGTTGTGACAGCAGTAAACAATGACAGTGACAGCCCATAGTCTTAAATCAGCTGGCTCAGCTAATTTTACTTTTTAGGCTGGCTACATACAGTCGGAATTCCGATTCGAGATTCCGAATGCTCCATAAGGCCTGCCATATACAGTCGGAATTCCGTTACGGAATTCAGTATCAGCTATCGATTCTTAGCATGTTTCTTTGGTATTAAATTTCTTTCCTAGTAAAAAAAAATAATTGTATGGGATTGATGGTGTGATCGATACCTAAATCCCATACAAATTAGACCTACCACATAGATGCAATTCAGAGTTCCGAACGGAAAACTACTGAATGTATGTAGTAGGTCCATACATTTTGTATGCATGGTATGCGTTCGGAATTGCTAAATCAGAATTCCGAATCAGAATCTTGAATCATAATTCAGACTGTATTGGCCAGCCTTAAACGATGAAAAAAAGATTGTCATAAACTCGAACTGGGAGGGGATTTTAAAATCTTGCGTTCATCTATTTTAAAATACACCTATATGGTTTTTCCACCGGCTATGCGCGTGAGTTGATTCAAATTTAATTTTTGAGATAATAAAAAGTACAAAAATTATGTTGTCTGTTCTTTGTCATTTTGACATTACATTATCATTCTTTCACTCATTCGTTTTGCTCGAGTGTTCGTTCGTTCGTTCACTTTGTTTTGACAGCTGACGGCGTGAAAATGGTTTGTAATGTTTCTAAATTAAAATCCTAAATTATTTAAGCAATCTCGATATGTGGAAACAATTATTCACCTAATTTTGATTATTTCTCATTCCAGTCGGCTCACAAGACATTTATTATCAAGCGCAAGCTTGCGAAAAAGCTTAAACAAAATAGACCGATTCCTCAATGGGTGAGAATGCGCACAGGAAACACTATTCGGTAAGTATTTAAGTCTTGTTTGTTTTGTGCTTTAATTTTGAATTAAGTCCTCGTATATATAAGATACTAATATGAAGCAAAATGTCTAGCCAAATCCGAGCAGGGTGATACCACACCGATACGATGTTGTGATTTAAATTAGACAATAGTTGTAAGGAATAACAACCGTCTGCTGAAGCTGAGGTGTAACTGCCCAATTTGCTGAATAAATATTTTAAATTTGTCTTAGTTCAATTCAGCGTCGTGCGTGTGTCCAACTCAACTGTTTCGTTTCCAGTTATATTGACCACCAAACAATCTACTCCACGTATCTAGTACCTGGGCGTAGGGTTGCCATCACTTAAATGAGAAAGCCCGACTGTCCACTGTATTTGGCTGGACTTTTTATCCCAAAAGCCAAACATCAAAGATGCCACACCACATAATATGTGCCCCCCGCTGTGAGCGTTAACAGACAGGCCGGACACACGAAACTTCGGTCGCTTGATAAGATGTCACCATCGGCTTTCCCTGCTATGGTTAGCCCTGTAAATCCCTATATTCCAAATGTCGTCCAGATTGTTACTCGATTTAGGTAATAAATATAGGCAGATAGCTTGTAAGATTTAAAATTCCAATGTAGTTTGCATCAGATTTCTTGAAATCCAGTATCTAGTAAACTCATCTTTTATTTATGATTCAATTACAGTAGCTGTTGTGATACCATAATAATTGGCCATTGTTTGGAAACATTGCCAGGTTAGCCTGACAACAGTGTAAATCCATATCTACAGCTAATAACTAGCTTGTTAGTTAAATAAAAGTTTGAATTACGTGATAAGCTGATAAGTAGCATTGGGGGAAGTTTCTTACAATAAACATAATTCTAATTTAAATCATCACTGGCATGAGTGTAACATTGAGAAGGAATGAATTTAAATCAAACAATGCTCCATGAAGCTCCGCTGAAGCTCCCTTGTCATAGAAAATTTATACGCAAAACATTTTCAAACTAATGAGGATCTGATGATATGATTTGGGCGAGTTCTTCACCTGATCAATGCTTTATGGACTGATGTATTTTATAGATATAGTCATGACAACTATGACTCAACTGCATAAGTAGTTGTTGCAACCCGTAAAAAGAGGCATAGACAGTAATAAAATAAATTAATTTGTTGTATTTTGTTTTCAGCTACAATGCGAAGAGGCGTCACTGGAGGAGAACTAAGCTGAAGTTGTAAGCTGTGTTAGTCTGTAGCTGTTAAGCTGAATAAACTCTCATAAATTAAATTTTGCTTTTATTCATTCTTACCTCATCTAGGTCCTATCCAATCTACTTATGTAGTAATTGGTCACTGACTGAAGATACATTTTTCTCCTGTTTTTCAGCAGTTAAGCTTATTCTTCTCCAGAATATGCTCATAGTTGCCTTTCATTTCCATAATTGGACACAGTTTAGGGAAAAGGATCCAAACTGTCCAGGACCATTTCACCATAAGATGAGGCATCTGACTTGAAGCAGAGCCCACCAATTGGGTGAGTTGGTGTACTGGATAATAGTGTTAATGGATAGATTTTTAGGGTTCCGAAGTCTACAAACCCTTATAGTTTCGCCATGCCCGTCCGTCTGTCCGCACTATTGCTCGGAGATGCTTAGTTCTAGAAAGCTGTAATTTGGCATGAATATACATATTAGTTACGCTGACACAGTGGTACAATATATATTTTTTTTTATAGGGTACCTCCCCTACTCGTAAAGTGGGGATGTAGTTTTTAGGGTTCCGAAGTCCACAAGGAACCCTTATAGTTTCGCCATGTCCGTCCGTCCGTCTGTCCGCACTATTGCTCGCAGATGCTTAGTCCTAGAAAGCTGTAATTTGGCATGAATATACATATTAGTTACGCTGACAAAGTGGTACAATAAAATTTAGAAATATTTTTTTCTCAAACATGCTCGGAAATGTTCGTGTTACTTTCAAAAAAAGAAGACGCGAGGCTGTCCATTGCCGGCCTTGGCCAGCAAAAACATTATTGTCGTGTGAGTGTTTTTTTTTAATTCGCTTGCTATTTGAGACACCTCTGTAGAGAAACTGACAAATCCATGGAGGTAATAAGTACAACTTCCAAATCATCCATGATCATGGAAGTAGTAAATACAGGTGTGGGGTAAGTGCGCCTGCCTAAATTTATTTCGCCCCTATGCCTTGTAAACAGCCAACTACTAGTTGAGTAATATTTATAGGTTTCGATATATTTATGTTAGGCGCACTTACCCCATCCTGGCGCACTTGCCCCGAAACTGACAAATCCATGGAGGTAATAAGTACAACTTCCATGGCCAAATCATCCACGATCATGGAAGTAGTAAATACTGATGTGGGGTAAGTGCGCCTGCCTAAATTTATTTCGTCCCTATGCCTTGTAAACAGCCAACTACTAGTTGAGTAACATTTATAGGTTTCGATATATGTATTTATGTTAGGCGCACTTACCCCATCCTGGCGCACTTGCCCCGACTGACCTTACGTATTTCCTCGCTGTTTGAGAAAAGCATTATATATACCTCTGCCGCAATTGCGATTGCCGGACTCGTACTAATAGAAGGCTTCGCTTCGCTCAGCCTTCTAACTGACTCGTCCGGCAATGCGCTACTTGGCGGCCTCTGCAATAATGTACTATTTTTATAGGGTGCCTCCTCTACTCGTAAAGTGGGGATGTATTTTTTTTTTCTTGCGTACTCCATGGAGTGGCATATCATTGAATAGGTCTTGAAAAAAATTGTTGGTTTTTAAAACCATTTTTTGATTAAGTGATGAGTTTGTGAAATATTAAGCTTTAAAGTGCTATTTTTTGTTAGAGTCACGTGTCCCTCCCCCCCCTGCCAGCTAAATGGTGGTACTTGGATGGCTGAAAAAAATCACGGTTGTGGCATATATAATGTAGTTGAAAGGAAAACTATCACAGTTAAGTAGGCTGTACATACAAACTTACGAGTCATAGTCGACCAACTTATGAAATGATTAAAAAACCAATGATTTTTCTCGAGCGGCAGGGACGTCGGGCGGGCACGTCATGCCACAGGCTAGCTAGATGCTAATAAGTCTTAGAAAGGTACTGTGGGTATCGTCAACTTCGGAACCCTATACTTTGCGCGTGGCCCGACACGCACTTGGCCGGTTTTTTTTCTTGCATACCCCATGGTGAGGCATATCGTTGAATAGGTCTTGAAAAAATATTGTAGGTTTGTTAAACCATTTTTAGATTAAGTGATGCGTTTGTGAAATATTAAGCTTTAAAGTGCTATTTTTTGTTAGAGTCGAGTGTCCACCCCCCTGCCAGCTAAATGGTGGTACTTAATTGGCTGAAAAAAAAATCACGGTTGTGGCATATATAACGTAGTTGAAAGGATAACTATCACAGCTAAGTAGGCTGTACTTAGGCTGTACAAATTTACGAGTCATAGTTGACTTATGAAATGATTAAAAAACCAATGATTTTTCTCGAGCGGCAGGGGCGTCGGGCGGGCACGTCATACCACAGGCTAGCTAAGATCTAAATAAGTCTTAGAAAGGTAGGTACTGTGGGCATCGTCAACTTCGGAACCCTATACTTAGCGCGTGGCCCGACACGCACTTGGCCGGTTTTTACTTAGAGCACAACATCGAGTTAGGGATATTCCATCCATTTAAATATTGTGGCAGTTGTGAATAGCCATTGGTATAGCAAATCTCTATGACAATAATTTGGCCTTTTTTTCCTGTACTAAATTGAACTTTATGAATCAATTACTAAGCCTATTTATTATGGTCTCTGTGAGTCTAACCAGAACGTTCTGATCACGTCAATCAAATGGCCATTCACGATTAAGCTGCTAGTTACAGGTAAAATGGTGTTTGTAACTACATAATTATTATGTATCCATTGGAGTCTCGTCGTGCTATCATTTTAGTTGGAGTAATTTTCTTTACATGATAAACTACCTGATTCTGAGAATTTCTGATGAATCGCAATATTTTACTAGAAGGATTTTCCCGAATGAGACTTCTAGGTAAAGATGTAATTGAAACTACCTACTCACTACCTTGTGCATTGTTTAATTACTGCTGATTTGAGATTCTGAATTAACCTTAGGACTATATTTTATTGTGAAATGATGATAGGGACAGGACACATACCTCGCAGATAAGTCCTTGGCTTTAACCTGACCGTGTTGAAAAGGTTAAAAACGCCGTGGAAGGTTGAAGAAAACCACAGTTTACACCAAATTCATTTTTAATGTCCTTATTAGATAAAATTAGTCCCTCACTGATTCTATTTACATTTATTCCATTCACATGATTTAATCACCTGTACTGAAAAGTATCACAATAATAATACTGAAATTGTGCAAAAATAAAAAATCAATCCCATTGAAATATAAAGCTCCGGCTGCGTCAGGTGGTGTCTTCTTTGGAGTCACTCTTTGCCTTTTCTTCTTCTTTCTTCAAAGCTGATTGTACTAGAAGGTCATCTAGTAATAATTCGTTGTCTAACAATTCTAAACTACCGGCGGGCTGAAAAGAGTAAAGAATACGTAATTAACTTCAACATATTAAATAATAAGGTGAACAGACATTATGTAATGTCTCTCAGGGTAACAATTAAGTTAAAAATCTAGTTTATATGATTACCACATGGGACCATGTAACGGTAATTTTCACCTTATTTCGAAGGATCGGTCAACGTTAAAAACGGTCATTTCGTACGGAAACGTACAATTTAAGAATAATGTTGAAGGCTTGAATCAAATTATCCTCTAGGTAAACAACTGAAACTGAATTTTTTTGCGTATTTCATGTTTTCTTGGACATTCTTGATTGCTTTTCTTCAGCGATTACTGTTGGGCATACGCCTCCATTTTCCTCGATTTTTGTTTTGTTTACTGTATTTGGTGATGATGATGATGATGAATGGGGTGTAGTGGGTCCTCTTAGTCGATCATTCTGATGGAGGACATCTTGGTTAAGATCGTTGATGCCCATAAACTCGCCAGTGGCTCCTCGCAGCGGCCACACCCCGGGAAACCATGTCGACTTGTGAGTCGAACCTGGCTAAGGGGGGTTCGAGTGTTTCATCACTTGAGTCTTGCAGATACCTCTTGCAACATGCGTAGGGACTGTCTCTGCGATTAAAGCCAAGCTAGCCAAAACTAGGCAAGCTGGAAGGCTTGAAGGGCGGTGATAGAGGTCTCTCAGACACTGCAACTACAGCCGTGGTGGCCTGGTGGTTCGACCTACCGCCTCTCATGCAGAGGGTCGGGGGTTCGATTCCGGCTCCCACCTCTAAGTTTACTTATGTGCGAAATTCAATTTGAATTTACCACTGAGATTTTCGGTAAAGGAAAACATCATGAGGAAATCTGCATGCAACTGCGAAGTAATTCAAAGATGTGTGTGAAGTCCTCGATCGGCACTGGGCTCGCGTCGGGACTATAGCCCAAACTCGAGAGAGGAGGCCTGTGCCCAGCAGTGGGAAGCAAATAGGCTGCAGTAGTAGTAGTAGACACTGCAACTCTATTTGGTAATGCATAAACAGCGTACTAACCTGCTGCGCACTGATGGAGCGCGCCATGAGTTTCTGCAGGTACTTCGCCTTGCGATGCTGTTCGCGGATGCTGCGCAGACGGTCGAACTCATCCATGTCGGTGTCTAGATCATCGCCCGTGTTGCCGTCTATCTCGTCCACTGGAAAACGAACATTTTAATTACATATAAGTATTATTCTACTACTACTAGTACAGCCTATTTGCGTCCCACTAATGGGCACAGGCCTCTCATCACGAGAGGCTAAGTATTATTCATACTAATAGGGTATTATACACCATTCAAGGAAAAATCGGGAAGTACTGATTTTAGATTCATTATATAAAAATGCTACCCAAGAAAATGCATAAGTAATTTTATAATTACATTTATAAAATAGCTGCTGTGACGTCACTTCTTCTGTAAACAAAGCGTTACAAAGACTTGACTTGTATGGCTACTATGTACTTATTTACCATCCTAGTGACGTAACAGACCAATCTAACATGGCGGCTAGATTTTTAGCGCGAAAACTGAAAATGAAAATGTAAAAGTACTTTTTAAGGTATTTATCCCATTCAGAAAATCGAAATAAAAAAATCTTGTGATTTCATCCGACATAAGGATCATTTTAAACCACATTTCAAAAAATAGTGTTAACCCCATTTATTAATGTGAAAGACTGTATCTGTCTGGCTGACACATCTTCACCGCTTTAACGATTTAAATGAAATTTGGTATGGAGATAGTCTGAAGTCCAAGGAAGGACATATGCAACTTTTCATCACGGAAAAACGCTATAAATAACCGAATTCGACGCGTACGAAGAAGCGGACAGAAACTAATATTTTATATAACACACTGTATGAACAGGTACAATTCGGAATAGTCTTCGAAATCTATTGTGAACAATAATTGGTTTCGACTTTTCGAGTATACGATCTTGGGGCGAGCAGCTGACCACTGATTACGAAGATATGCTTCGTAATATAATCGAGTTTATTTATATGTGAACACTTATGGACCTTATTCATCGACATAAGAATGTACAATATCGGTGGAGTCGCTGGGATGTTTAGATATTTTGTCTATAGTTGTAATACGAGTCGTAGAATAGAATAGAGGATAGTACTGTACAAGTTGGCATAAAGGGATTGAATGAGTGAGAGTGAATGATGATAATATCTTGTGTGCGTCACAGATTGGTTACATACAGGTTGCTTCAATACGTAACAACCGTATTAATAATATTAAAATACAACCCGTCATATTGCCAACAAAATTGTGTAGTTACATAGGGTCTGGCTGCCGGCGGCGCTGAGCGAGGGCCCGACGTCGCTGTCGAGGCGGGGCCGCTCCACCGGCTCGCTCACGAACGACGGCTGCGTCGACAGCGACGACGACAGTCTGCTGTCTGTATAGTTACATAGGGTCTGGCTGCCGGCGGCGCTGAGCGAGGGCCCGACGTCGCTGTCGAGGCGGGGCCGCTCCACCGGCTCGCTCACGAACGACGGCTGCGTCGACAGCGACGACGACAGTCTGCTGTCTGTATAGTTACATAGGGTCTGGCTGCCGGCGGCGCTGAGCGAGGGCCCGACGTCGCTGTCGAGGCGGGGCCGCTCCACCGGCTCGCTCACGAACGACGGCTGCGTCGACAGCGACGTCGACAGTCTGCTGTCTGTATAGTTACATAGGGTCTGGCTGCCGGCGGCGCTGAGCGAGGGCCCGACGTCGCTGTCGAGGCGGGGCCGCTCCACCGGCTCGCTCACGAACGACGGCTGCGTCGACAGCGACGACGACAGTCTGCTGTCTGTATAGTTACATAGGGTCTGGCTGCCGGCGGCGCTGAGCGAGGGCCCGACGTCGCTGTCGAGGCGGGGCCGCTCCACCGGCTCGCTCACGAACGACGGCTGCGTCGACAGCGACGACGACAGTCTGCTGTCTGTATAGTTACATAGGGTCTGGCTGCCGGCGGCGCTGAGCGAGGGCCCGACGTCGCTGTCGAGGCGGGGCCGCTCCACCGGCTCGCTCACGAACGACGGCTGCGTCGACAGCGACGACGACAGTCTGCTGTCTGTATAGTTACATAGGGTCTGGCTGCCGGCGGCGCTGAGCGAGGGCCCGACGTCGCTGTCGAGGCGGGGCCGCTCCACCGGCTCGCTCACGAACGACGGCTGCGTCGACAGCGACGACGACAGTCTGCTGTCTGTATAGTTACATAGGGTCTGGCTGCCGGCGGCGCTGAGCGAGGGCCCGACGTCGCTGTCGAGGCGGGGCCGCTCCACCGGCTCGCTCACGAACGACGGCTGCGTCGACAGCGACACCGCCGCCGGGCTCGCGTCGCCCGCCGGCCGCGCCCATTGCGCCGGCGCCGACGACGACAATCTGCCGTCTGAAACGGATTTACAATCACAAAATAGAAATATTTTGTTTAGGAAATACGCTACATCTGAGCGCTTTTACACATCATTTATACATTAATACGGATATATTATGCATACATAAGAAACATAAATAATTTAAAGACGTGTAATCTCTACTACCTACCTACCACGAAAAACCTGATTTCAATGTCATCAGGTTTTTACGTAGTACCGATTTCTTTATATCGGTCATAATGTCAATTTTATGAAAATTTGCTCGGGCAATTTTTCGCCACCTATAGGAAGAAGGTACATAAGTTACCTAGCGAAAATACAGTTACAGAAGTGGGTTTCTCTCTTAGCTAACTAACAATTATAATTTAAATTAATACTTAGAGGCTCAAGCATTTTAATTATTATCGGGCGTTGTTCCTGTAATACTTAGTCATTGCATAAATGCAATGACTAAGTACCCAGAAATAGTTAAATTTAACTATTTCTGGTTACATACGTCACTTGATTTACGCAGTTCATTTATCTTCAATTTTAAGTGTTACCTTCAAGGCATTAGAGTATAATATTGCGTACGGTACATACGCTCGTTTAATATTAACTTGTGTAGGTACGCAATGTATGAGTAACATATTAAACTTGCTCTAGGAGTTAAATTAGCACCTCTTCTTGTGAACAAGGACCGTTAACTTCGACGTGTGACTTGTTAAACACAACCCACGGCGTACAAAAATAAAAAATAAAAAACACATTAAAGCAACGACCCTTCAGATTTGATGTTCTGATTAATCAAAATTGTAGTATATGAGTTAGGGGTTAAAGCAGAATATAGAGTGAGGTTGCACGATTTTCATGCTGTAGCGTGATTAACTTACTGCTTTTGTTCGTGTTTCGAGAGGGGACGTTCACCGGATCGCTCGGTGGAGGGGGCCCGTTCGCGAACAAACTCATCGCTGTAGGTCTGAAACGAAGAATTCCCATCATTTGATAGCTTGAAGCGTAACAATGCCAAGTAGCGTTGATTGGCCATCAACACTACTAGCTATACATATAAAACAGACAATAACCGACGCGAGTTAAACCATCTAGACACGCAAACGTATATTTATTTGCTTGCATTCCAAGGTTAAACAGCTGTCGGATCTTGCTTACTGCAGTCACATGTGTTCTCATCTGATGAGTAGGTATAGTAATGAGTAATAGTGTTTTATCACTCATTATGTAGAGTAATCGGAACCGTATCTTATTGATTTGCCGGGCCACTATTCAGCGCCGACTCTCTATTGTCGAGTAATCAATTAAGTTAAAATATGCGGCATCCACCGCATTCTGCGAATGGTATTACAATTTTAAAACAACGACTGGATATTTTCCTTGAAAAAACTGTGGTATGCGCCACTCGGTCTAACTAGATTAACAGGAACTGTAACGACCGCCATGGTTGATGTAATCACGCTGTTTAATGTAATTTTTACAGTTAGTTGTCTGTAGATGTCTTTGTTTGTGATATCATACCGGTTAAATTGTTCCGAGTGTTTTTGTGTTTTATTTTTTTCATTTTAGCCCTAAATATGAATTGCAAAGACCTTCAAATCCCTATCTACGACCTACGTGTAGGTACATACTTAATTTAGTAGGTACAATCCAGCAAACGCTTTGTTTCGATGCACGCTAGTCAATTCATACTTGCATAGGTAGTCTGCTGTCTTGTTAAACATGGACTTCTGATTATAAGAATGACAGTCAATTGAGAATCAAATAAAGCTTCCAGCAACCTATCGCAGTATCTCGACAAATCAAACAACTAGATAAGTTTATTCCTAAGTTTACTGCTAATTTACTTGGCCTATTTTTCGCATTTATTTGCAGACACAATAAGGGCAATAAAGAATTACACAATTATTATAGTAAGAGTAGTAAGGATCTACATCAGAACAAAACTATGTACCTATAAAGCGGCGCGGGTCATAAAGCGAGGATGAGTCAGTCACTTCCGCTTAGGAAATGATACAACGTTATTTATTACCGTTGATAAGCAGATGTTATGGTCATGTCATGCATTAATTTGAAATGTCAAACAGAACTTAATATTTAAAATATCATTAAATTTTCACTTTTTTATGCGCCGCAGACACATACAATTCGATATAAGCCAAAGTAAGCAACAGTAAAAGATGAAATTAATTAATTACTAATACGTTACGAGTAGAGTTTAAATTTTGTGCAATTGGCGCGACGGTAATAGAGTAAGGAAAAGAACAACGGTACAAAAATCCGCCAAGTGCGATCGATATTCTACGGGGAAAGTACAATCAATTCGCCAGAAACGATTTGAGGAGAAATTAAACGACCGCTAGTGTCGTGCGTGCATGCATTTTTATTTGGACTTTGTATGCAAGTTTAGGCGACCGTAGATATTAGGCGAACGACCTCGTGTAATTTGCCCTTTAGGTTCACTGCGATCACTGTCAGTTCTTTGCATGCATGATTTTTGATAACGATATCGAATACGTAGCAAATAATTGGATGATATAAATTTTTTGGATGGAATTCGATGAATCAAATCGCAAGCTCATTAACAATGCCGTTCCTTGCGTATACTAATGGTTTAATCGTGTGAGGTTGAACATGTATAAGTTACAGTCACGCAACCTAACGTGAGTGAAAATTGTATGGAAGTACGGTCTGAACTGAATAAATCGTCAAGTCAAGTCTCTTTAATCTACGTAAATAAGTCCTACACTTTCCCGCACTTATATCCCACATTCTGATTAGTAGCTAGGATTCACCCCAAGGCAAGAGGTTACGTCACGCTCACTACGGGTTTTAGCACTTAGGATTCCATAGGGAAATAGGTAAATGCAATAGTACTTACTATGCAATGGGATTCATAACTAGCTGAAATAGCTGATATCTAAGAAAAGACCAAAAAAATACAACAAAGCAAATATTTTTGGGACGGATCCAGAACACGGCATAAAAAGGTTAAAAAAAAGGTAGTGGCAGATTTGCCACAAAGCTAGATAGAGTAGGCCCGGCCCGTGCCCAGAGCGCCCAGATTATAGGGGCGGTTAATCGAAACAAAAATACGCTGATTATAATAGTAGACAAGTACTACCTAACCGATGGAAGCCGAGAGAGGGATGGCTGGTATGACCAAAGGCAGCCATGATTTTAATCCGCCATTGCCGCGTTGTTAAATAACCCCGTTATGCCGAACAAAGTAGGTAATACAAAACATTATTAGAACAACATTTGATTACCTGTTCATCAGAAATAAACAATACGAGCTTCTTCAAACCATCATGCTGGGAAAGATATCCTGGAGGCGAAGAGTGGCGAGACGCAAGAATCGCAAGATGTCATTGCTCCGGAACATCAAGGAGTGGACCCGGCATCAAGACAGTTGAAGAGCTCTTCAAATAAACAAGGCTAAATTAAAAAAGCCGACTGCCGACCGCGACCTTCAGTAAATGAAGAAGCACTAAAAAAAGAAGAAGATTACCTGTTGTCAGGCCGTTTGCCCATGCTAGTGATGGTGGCTTGCTCGTCCACCTCCTCGATGACGTCTTTGGCGATCTTCATGCTGCCTCCGCCTGCCGTCGGCGGTTTATTCAAAGTTGGATTGCTGGCTGATATCGTGAAACGGCCCACTGCAATCAACATTAAGCTTTTGTTAGCCACGTATTTATAGAACAGATTAATATAAATGTTTATGTACCCACAAGTCGTAAAAGGAGCCATAATTTAAATGGCCCTTCCACCAGTAAGTTATCGCCGGAACCACAGCCGGAACTAAGAAACAATGTATGTATTGTAAAGAATTTTTTACCACCAAATCTACCAAATACTACCTATAAAATTTATTATTTGTCGTTTTTGAGTGCCTTTTATTATTGTGTGTTGTGTTGTGTGTGTGTTGGGTTGCAAACATTGTGACACGAGAATTTTATATATAGGTAGAGCATAATAATAATAATAATAACGGCGTAGGGATGTGACGACCCCATCGCCCACCTGGTGTTGTACCACCGGTGCAGTCAGTCAGCGCAGGGCGGCCTGTGGCGGGCCGATGGTGAGCGGCGACACCTCGCACCCGAGACTCCTGGGGGCACACACACACATGCGCCATACACACACATACACACAGCTACACATCTCCCCCGCCTCTGGATTGCCTTAGTTGGCCGCCCAGAGTGGAGCGCAGGAGCTATATGCTTGAAAGGGTGGAAGTGCTCAATCTGCGTAATAACGGGGAAACCCGCTCCGGGTGCGCACGAGGCGCGACCCGCGATGGTGAAACCGGTGCACACCTCTCCACACCCTTAGCTGCTTACATCAGTGTTGCTCCCTCGCCACCCGTGCGGTGGCCTGTATAGGGGGCCCACGAAGGCTAGCCTCTATGTTAGTGCGTAAGCGGCGAGTCACCGTCTGCCTTGCCTTCAATTCGTGAGATATTGATCAGGCAGATGTCCGTAATCTCACTCCATAGCCCGATTTTCCAGTCCACACCTCCCATCCACATAGCCCACTCCAAGTCTCTTCCTTCCTCGGCAATAGTTTGGCAACTGGGGAGGGCTGTCCGCCAGTACAGCCTCATGTTGTATTGGGAGGACAGATCTCCACAGTTGCGGCCATCTCACATTTATAGTAAAAGGTACCAAAAGCCTCTTCATGTTGGCTTCGGCCCCATGAATGCGAATGACCGGGTCCCCATGGGCCCGTGACATGACAATGTACCAACAAATAATAATAATAATAATTTTTAATTTTAATAATAACTTTGTATCTAACTAACTTTGTAACTGTACCTACTTACGTATGGACTAAGTTGTCCGAAATAAATGATTTTTATTATTATTTATTTTTTATTATTACCTACGGTTTGGGGACAGAAACTATAAAAATAAATAATATCTAATTGAGAATTATATTACTTTGGATTAACTTACAGGATAAATTAAACGACTCAATTGCAATCGTTATCATTCATTACTCATTAGGTAAGTACTCTCACAGGTAATTTTATATGAACAGATGAATAGGACAGGGGCCCATGTGTACTGATTTATTTACAAAAATCCGTTTTTAGTCTTTTCGTTTATTGCTTGAGCTAAAACCAAACCCGATCAATTTGATTAGACGACGATTGATTCCCATTGTGTTTCCGGCACACTTAATATGATATTGGCAAATATCCTCCCACGTACCATGGTGTCAATGATCTAATGTATTACGTAATGCGTTACGCTAGACACTACCCAAGTTTTCGACGAATAGTTGGATTTTGCCGATACGCTTTGTGAATTCGTTTAGAAGAAAAGTTATGATTATGAATCAGAGACGGCCAAACATTGCTCAATTTGCATTTTTGACCGTGTAAGGTTTACTAAGTCTATGTAGTTTGGAGCCATAACATGTAAGAGATCTTTATTAATTTTTGGATTGATAGCTTTCACTTTTACTTACATTATCATAACTTCGATGGAAAGCGGCTCTACATCGACCTAATCTCATCGCAATAATTTGCACTGTTCATCATTTCAGTAAGACGAAAAAAGTGCCCTAGCGGAGATGGGCCTCCCCCAACGTTGGCCACCCAGACTAGGGGGCTCATTGTGAATGCCACTTGGTTTGCGATCCCAAGACAACAACCCGTAACCGGTACTTTTCCTGTTCGAAAATGAACTTTACATGGGCCACGTGTCATCAATGTGGTTAGTTAGGACCACGTTTGAACTTTGATAACAAGTGGCGTAGGTGCATAAGGCTGATCATCGTACAGAAAAGGACCGGTTGTCTTGGGGATCGCAAACCAAGTGTCATATTCAAGATTCAAGTCCTGTTAAACGAACAATGGAAGATCTCATCAGTGAAATTCTCCAAGGAACGGCGATGTTTTGGCAAACACATTCTTAATTTTTGTGTAGGTAAAGGTATCTCTTCTGACGAGAACATTTTCAAAACAGGAAACCTACCGCCGTCAGTCTGCGCCTGATTCGTGTTCGGTGCGACCTGCCGTGGCTCCTCCTTAGAGAATAACCGCTTGAGCACCGACGTGACGGAGTTAGTCCGCGTAATCGGCGTCTGTTGCAGCGACGCCATGGAATTTGTAGAACCCAGCCCCATAGAGTTCCGGTCTTCTTTTCGCCCGCGCTTGCTTCCCCGCGACACGATGAAGTGGATACCCGACTGGGCATCGTCGTTCATCTGAAGTTGCTGTAAACCCCACCCAAATCCAAATTAAATTACACTCCATTGCAAATAAGAACGCAAGTGTATGTTAATTTGAAGATAAAGGAACGAACAAAAGATTTGAACAACGAAGATTGCAGGGATGACGCTTCAGTGCAAAGGACAAAACAAAAGGAACATTGAGCTTCATTTACAGCGAATTGTATTCCATTTATAGTAAACAAATTGTAAATAAATTATCAGCAGCTTGCATTACTTCTCGTTTTATTATGTTAATTGTTAAATGTTAACACGCGTGTTAGTACATATTATTTGCAATGCAACATTAAGTTTAGCATGCTTAGCGTATAGCAATCATGCTTTTACTGTGTTAATTTATACGCTATGGTTTTCAATCTATCGAACTATTGTATATTGTTAATGGAAAAACGTTAGCATATTATTAGTATCACACACAGTATACCTACACGTGTATATGTATTATGGCAATTTAAAACACTTTTATGTGAATTTCTGAGTATGTAATGTAATAAGGTGTTAAGGTGATGTTCAGTTCAGACGTTGGTGTAAATTAGTATCACGTAAGTATCCATTGTATACTACTAGTATAGACCGAGTCTGTTTTTTAAATAAGCGTTAAATCAGTGTAGCGAGCGCATAGGTAGGCACAATAGATTAATATTAAAACTCGTTAATTTATTTAGGACTTAGGTATACTGGTCCTTTTTTCGCAGTACAGTAGAATGGAAAGTTGGATCCTTTACCACACTTAACAGCTGTCGTCACAATGGCAATCCATTACCATCCGATATTCTATTTCTTTCACCAGTTAGTTACTATATGGATAAACTAAACAGATGATGGCGACCCTTTACACCGACACACTGCCAAGCTCCACGTATAGTACACGTGCAGCATGCTTAAAAACGGGCGCGGCTAACCTCGGGCGGGGCGAACTTGTAACTCACGGTGTGAGAGGGGGCCATTTCGTCCATCTTGACTGCGGAAGGGGCCACAGTGACCATGCTGCGCTGGCGCACGGGGACTGCCACGCGCGCCGTGGAAGGTTCAGGATGTTCTTCGCGGTTGTTCTCTGTCGCCAAGGTGTAAGGCAACTCTGACGGGAACACCTCGTCCCAATACTGGTCCCTAATCAGCTCGGGATGCTCGTGATGCATCTCGTCCACGATCATGTAAGACACCTACAAATTACGAGACGTCTTACTTATCGATAGCGACCACATTAACAACGGTAACAGCCGGCATGATATTCAAATTGATTTACCTGCAAATCCCTATCAATTATCCAGTTGACTTCAAAATCGTCGTCATCTTCTCCAAAGGGATTTATGAGGGACTCGGCCACTTTAAGCCAGCCCATATAAAAGAAGAATTCTAACGTTGCAAATATAGGGAAATAAAGGTCAATATTGACAATATAAACTGATTCATTTGTAGCGTGTTTATTGTCGATCCATTGACTGCCCAAGGCAGATGTTATAAAATATGAATATACCGCGATGGTAACTACCTGAAAAGAAGAAGAAAAATGCATCAGAATAGATATGTAGACTACGTCGTAGTTGCAAAAAATATCTATACTCATACTAAGGCACAAAGAGACTTGTAAGGTGGTCACGCTCACGATTATATACACACGCTCACGATTATAGGTGACACAAGTCTGTGGTCAATTGTTTTTACTGTACCTGAGTATATACTAGAGGTACACTAATTGTGTCATAGCTGAGCAATAATCCAGCCTGTCCCCTAAACTTGTTTAATTCATCTACAATAGTTTTAACAGCGAAGTCGTCCCTTACTCTGCCCTCTTTACGGGCTCTCGTCACTATACTGGCCGCCCATACTATTGGCAACCTAAAAACAAACACATTGATTATTAGATTTTGTTAAACATTTTTTTTTTAACTAGCACAAAACCATTCATACCAGTGTTTGGAAGGTTTAGGGAATTTCTCATTAAGATTGTTCATAATGAGCTTTTCATTTTCAAGCAGGAGACCGGCTTCGACAAAGTTGTCGAGGGTGGGAAATCGTTTCTTAACACGAGGTGAGATCATGCTGAGCACCATTGCAAGACAGAGACACACGTAGCGGACGATCGTGCGTCTCATCAGCCGTCCGCGCTCGTCCTGCCGAGAGACACTGGATGATAGAATAGGGATGACGACAGCTTTTTTTTTCTTAGTCTAATCAGGAAGATTATTGAAAAGTATTGGACATACACCACAACGCCACCACAACCACAACGTGTGGTTGGTATATTGGTGTTTTTTCTTTTTTCACGTAATCAATCTATATATTGAGTTGAAATGTCGCGTGACGTCACGGTTAGGTACGATTTATACCTAACGGTGACGTAGTTAGCCCCCACTCTCCAACTTTAATGCGTTTTAACTTAGTCATTCTTTGTTAATTTGATAAAACGAAAAATACGTGTCTAATTTTTTTCATTACCTGAATGACGGACTAATTAGAATTTCGATTCCTTCATCCTGTCGTCATCCCTATTCATCGTGCCGAAATAATCATATTTACCACATCCAGTAAAGGTACACTTACACTCCCAAACAGTAAAAATTCAATTATTATTATTATTATTATTAGTTATAAATATTATAATGTTAGAAATCTGCAAATTATGAATAGAAAATTTACCTAACCTAAATTTTCGTCATTCGTCACAAAATCTTCAACAGCAAATATTGTTGTTAATGTGATTCAATCACAGTGCCTCACTCAAGCTAACCTACGCTAATTTGTTCATGGCATCTCTTTTGACGGAAAAGATAAGTTGGTGAGTGGTGACGCGTGAAGTACTTGCCTAAGTGTAATTTACGACTCATTTATTCCTCTATACTAATAAATTACTCACAAGGTGAAAATTCCAAGATCGTCTTATCAAAACAATATTAAAGTTTTATCAAAACTGATAGAAGCTGATCACAAGTGCCGTTGAATCAATTGTCAAACGTTATCATGGCTATTATAATGTTGTTTAGGATTGAGCAAAGGACCTTGTCATCATACAAACTGTGCACACACCACACCTATGTCACGCACATCAAGATAAGATTATGATATTAGCACCAGTTTTTCGGGATATCTTAGGAAATTTACCTATTAACCGTTTTTCCGTCAATTTTATATTTATGCCAGATCGGTTATTGGTATTTACTAATGTATATTTATGTACATCATTTCAATGACTTATTGAACATAATGATAAGCAATTTAAAAAAGCAATCTAACTACTAAAAATATTGGTAAAAAAAAGCCATGTACCTATAGCAAAGCCAATTTTATTCATTCCACTAGCGAACAATATAATTCAAGGTTCAATAGCAAAAAACTGTGTATCTTTGGTTACCTGTCCGTGGATGGTGGAGGACACAAAAACAGCGATCGAGTCGGGCCAGGGAATAGATGTGTACTGATTCCACCAACGGTTCATTACCACTGTCACATAGAACCCCAGCACAAACGACAGTGGGATCACATTGCCGTGAAAGCTGCAGTAATTCACCACGCCTTCGAATATCCTAAAATAATTATCTTAATTTATCATTGTGATGTAACGAATTCAATAATTCATGATATTAAAGAATGTATAGGTACATGCGAAAGCGATAAAAAATTCTGGTACAATTTGTAACCAATAACTGGTAAAGGATAAGAGTTTAGTGTAAATGTATCTTCCCATACTTAATTAGCACTCCAAGAGCGTGACTACTCGACTATTGTGTGCCTTGTTTGAATAAATGAGTCATCATAAGATGCAATGCAATACAAATTTAGATACAGAGCAATGAAGTTAGAATTACAGCTATTAAAATTAATGGTACGAAATTTGTGACGACTTCTTACTGTACAGCGATAAAGTGACAGACGACGCACTCTAGTTTTAATCATGCCCATATTAATGGAGCGTGGGAGCCACGACGCGACTTCCAAGTATTTTTAGTTTTTTTTTTAACTAAGGCGCTATAATTAGTCATGGAAAGCAACACAAAGCGTTTCGCAGTGTTTGTGCACGCCAAATGCTCTGTTTGAGCATGCTGACCGTGTCTGTAATTATTCAGTCGACCGACACGCCGCACCCCTTTGACGGATAGCCTAAAAAGCAAGCTTGTTACTGCATGCAAAAGCTAAGCTAAAGGGATCATAGAACAGACCCAAATCCCTACACAAACAATGATTATACTTAAGTACTTCAAGGCTTTTACATATTATGTGTGTATTACCTCCTCGAGTGTTCATCTAGTAGCAAACGATAAGTCAAATTTAATAAATAGTAAAAAAGTAAGAAACATAGTAGGTCCAGCCATACTAGTTTGTATATGCTCCCTCGCCATCTGAAAAAATAGTTACATTAAAAAACTCATGGACGATTCTATCTATGTTTAGGGTCAAGTACCTAAAACGTTGTGATGATATTTTACCCAAAACAGTACTTATCACTATCAGCTATCGATTCTAAGCATGTTTTTGAGGTTTTCGAATTGGTAAAAAAATAAATATCGTCACATCGTTTTGCATCAAAATTGAACCAAATTAAAATGGGATGGGACGAATCCGGAGGTATACCACCTTAATCGAATTAAAAAAAAAAGAAATCGTTTCACAATTGACGGAGTAATCGAGGAACATACATACAAAAACAAAAAAAACATACAGACGAATTGAGAACCTTCTCCTTTTTTCGAAGTCGTTTAAAAATCGGGAAATATCTAAAGGAACAGCTAAATAAAGAATAACTTTGCATGGGGATCTTGGTGAAACGAAACTCACCGGGACAGCTAGAAGAAATGAATTTATTAAAGACTAGCTTCTGCTCGCGACTTCGCCCGCGTGGAGTTCGGTTATCGTGTTCCCGCGGGAACTATGCGTTTTTCCGGGATAAAAAGCATCCTTTCCCGAGACCCCAAGTATCTCCAGGCCAAATTTCATCTCAATCGGTATAGCGGTTGAAGCGTGAAGAGGTAACAGACAGACAGACAGAGTTACTTTCGCATTTATAATATTAATATGGATACCCTATGCATGCATAACACACGTTTTAAACTACATGGTTACATGAGTGATGAGACACATAATAATCAAATTTAATTTTAATGCAAAAGTTTTCCGAAATAGCGGATTAGTTGAAAATGTCGTCACTATGCCGTTTACGGACGCAGTAAGGGTATAATAATAATAAATTAAGAGTGGCTCTTACAGCTTTTACTACAAGTTTACTAGAGCGTTAGAATTATTGTTTTGTCCGACACACATTAGTCATCAAGTCATTCATCAGTAATAACTTTCACAAACCTTGCAATGTCGATTTTTAAGATTTCAGAGTCTACAAGGAATAGTAGTCTCCAACACTACACTAATGTCTGTCCGTTCGTCTGTCCATCTGCCATATCAGCACCTTAGCTCGGATACTTAGTTCTAGAAAGCTGTAATTTGGCACCCCTACACGGAAAGTGGAGATTTCTTATCTAACGTAACATACCCCATGGAGTGAGGTGTAGTTGGATAAAATCTTCAAAAAATATCGTGGGTTTGTGAAAACCCGTTTTAGAAAACCCAAGTAGTACCAATTTTTTGTGAGAGTCACGCACTGAATGGTTGAATGACAGTTTTTCGATTTCTGAAAAAATTCACGGTCGGTCGTAGTATATTGGTTTGGTAGTCTGACATTAATTAGTCTGGCACTGGTTCATGGGTCATGGTCATGGAACCCGTAATATTTCTCTTCAGTTCATCTAATACTTAATTATATTATACTGTTTCTGCAGAAAGAGACTAATATTCTGTTATTTACACATGCTAGAATAGCGTCGCAGCAGCACTTACATAATATAAATGTATACTACAATATTCTTCAGTCATTGCTTTACGTTGTATAAGTTAGATAAGATAAAGAATCAGCATACCTATCTCTAATATATAAAATTCTCGTGTCACAGTTCACAGTGTTTGTAACCAAACTCCTCCGAAAGTAGGTCGATTCTTATGAAATTTGGTGTGCATGTTCAGTAGGTCTGAAAATAGGACGAAAGCTATTTTTAACAGCCAAAAAAAAAAAACTAAGGCGATACGAAGACCGCGGGGTCAGCTAGTTACTATATATGATCCTACAACGTCAGTCGTCAAAGTCTCTTCTTATACGATAGCTTCTTTTCATACATTAATCTCTCTCTCATTAGCCATTTCCAACCTCCAAGGTAAAAAGTCCAAGATAAAAGTTAGGCCTCCTTCAGTTTTTATGCCATCCCGGTCTTGAGCAATTTCCATCCACTTCATTCCCGCCGTCTTCATCTTGGCCGTTTCTCGCCCCACGGTCGCTACTCTACCAGCGCCTTGCACCACGAACCTTGCTTGCGCGCGACGTGCGTGACCAGCCCACTCCCACTTCAATTTCGCTGCCCGTTTAGTTACATCGCTCACTTTACTTTGTTCTCTTACCCACTCCTTCCTTTTATGGTATCTTAGCGTAACTCCTACCAGTTTCCTTTCTATGGCTGTCTGAGCCACCTGAAGTTTATGGAGGATCTCCCAGTAAAAACCCAGGTCTCAGCCCATATGTGAGTAACGGCAGAATACACTGGTCGTGAATGCGAGATTTTTGTTCGGCATTGAGTTTCATGTTGAACGCGAATTCAAGTTTGGAGTACGCTGCCCACGTGCTGCCCACGCTAGTCTTATGCGCCTCTGTCAATTTCATTAGTCTGATTATCCTTTCCCATTACGACCTCCTGACCAAGATACACATTTCACCTTTATTCACCTTTTCTCTTCTTTGCTCGTTTATTCGCTTCTTTGATTAAGTAGGTATTAATATTAAGTACTAAACTCCCGCGCCATATTCGTTGTGTCGTGCTGTACCCATTTTCGTAAAAGTAATATATAAAGGAAAATACAAAACGAGTTGCAATTTGTAGAATTAAATAATAATCGCAGAAGTCGCAGATATAACACAAATGTACTAGCGCATTCATTATTAACTTACTTATGGTCAATTAATCAGGGTAACGTAACGACTTAACGAGTAACAAACTGAGAGGTTAGGTTACCGAAAACTACGTCTGAAAACCTTGTCGCATATCGTACATATATATGCGTCTGATATCAGTACAACTTATTGTAAACATAAGCGTGCGTGCATCATTTAGGTGTTGTCAAGAAGTAAACTGTAAAAACCGCCGTGCTCTTACGAAAGCCACCATTATAATCATGATCATGGGTGTTGCGGATCAGTCGAGTCTCATAAACTGGTTTTTAATGGGACAAGAAGAAATCGAGTCGATACAATTTCAGGAAGTAAAACAATCAAATTCGAAGAATGCAGCAGTTACAGGGTCAATTCAATACCGTATCTTAGGTAACTAAGTTACGCCACTCTGCTAAGCGGTGTAGCAGATAGTGTACTCGTAATCCTGGCAAGAAATTAAGATACCCTACCTCTATGAGGCGAATGTTTAACGCACTTGATTAAAGACAAAGATAAAGATAACATGCGCCCATGAAGTATTCTAATCTTGTATATTTATTTACTAACTTCCGGGATACATAGTTTATGTTATGTCCTTCCCCGGAACTCAAACTATCTCCATACGAAATTTCAATCATTTTTCCAACCTTATTAAAATAATGAAGTCGTCAACATAACGCCCTTATTTGAGATTTTGCGGAATTTCCTGATTTCCTCACGGATCCCATCATGATAATCAAAATTTTAAGAAAGGGGTGCAAATTAGACGAATACCTTTCGATTACGAAAACAATTTTTTTTAATCGAAACAAACGAAGGAGTATAGAGGTCTGAGGTAGCAAACGCAGAAAAAAAACATACAGCCGATTTGAGAACTTTCATTTTGGATTTTTTCAAAATCGGTTAATAAGCAAAGTGGGCTCTTTGATCTCAAAATACGTTTCACCCCAGAAATAGTGCAACGAACCCGTTTAAAGTAGGGTACGGAAAATGCACTAGAATCATGAATAATATATCTCCCTTACCTGGTAACGACGTGAACCATGATAGGTACTTATTGGCGTTTTGTAGGCACGTCAGAAGTCTATCGCTGTGGAATAGGACTGAAGACCCATATGGAAAATTGTAGGTGTGGTATTGGTATACCAATAAGTGTGCGATGGTAGCTAGGAGGGTAGTAGCTGAATAGGTATTTCGTTACTAAAAATAGCATAATCACTGGTCTTGTTTTCCTTATCTTTCCTACTTGCGTAGGTAGGATGTAGGATTGACGTATGTGCATGCATAGGCTGTTGTAGGTACATACGTTTATAGATGGTTCAATGGGTATTAGTGTAAGTAGGTATTTTATATTGTACTTGTCCGGAAAAATCCAAGCCCATGTCGGTTCTTTTAAAAAAGCACCCTTCGCTGAACGAACCCAAACCATAACTGAGGCTGGTTGGCTTGTTGCACTGCTGTTATGATAAAACAAGACCATGGACTGAATCCCTACAAATGCGTTAAGTAGCTTCGAGACCACAACCTGATGCTTTTAATAGTTTGATTGGTTGGTTGGTAAATAATGCAAAGTATATTGTAATGACAAAGTATACTAGATGCTCGTATTGCTCGTATTTATTTCGTATTGTTAAGAGGTATATTTATCACCAGTTTCTGCCCGCGACTTCGTCCGTGTGAAATTCGGTTATCGCGTTTTATTCGCGTTCCCGCGGGAACTATGCGTTTTTTCCCGGATAAAAAGTAGCCTATGTCCTTTCTCATGACTCCAACTATACCAAATTTCATCAAAATCGGTCCTGTAGTTTTCACGTGATGCGTGGTCAAATAAACAGACGAAAATTCTAAAAACTGTTGGAATGTGTTCTGTTATCGATTCTAAGTAGGTATCCCCAGTTCCCAACCCAGCCACCTTTTTTTGAATATCTTCCATGTAGAGACTTTCGATCCTCTTTAGTTTTATTATATGTATAGATGAAATACGAACGTTCCAATTGTTCAAAATTATATTCGGTAGGTAGGTACCAGTAAATAACTCAAAGCATGAAAGTGGAAGTGCAGCTTAGTTGTAGCAGGTACCTAGTTCGGTTTATCGATTCGACGAAGCGAGCGACGACCTCTTCCAGGATTTTCTGTACCATAGGTATATGCAGTTTCAGGCGTCTCAGCATTCAGAACAAACACCCACATGAGTGGCATCAGATTTTGTTTATTATTTACCAGACGTCTACTAACGGTATAGTAGGTACCTACCTACCTAACCCGCGTAGATCCAAGTTTTACCGGTCGACGGTCTAGTAAAAAATTTGGGAAATCTTTTCTTAATAGGTACCTACCTACTCCCAAGGAAACTACATGCCGAATAGTTTTCTACGACCAGTAGTTGTGCGTTGTCTAACAATCCGTCAGTAACGGAAGTGTCTTTGTATAGGTAGGTTAGGTAGGTATAGGATTGTTTTGTATAGTGAGTTTGCTGTATTTTTTTACGCTTATCTATGAATGACTTAACCGACTTCAAAAAAGGAGGTGGTCTAATCTTCAATTTATTTTTTATTTTTTATGTAGCTGCATGTTAACCGAAAATACCTAAACTAAACGACTGATTTCGTTGATTTTTTTTTTTCTTCAAACTCCAACAGACAGACTGCGAAGTCGGTGTCAAGTGAACCGGTCCAAAATATTGACGATTACTTATATGTATGTATAAAGTATAGTGAACTATGTAATCCGGCCAGTCCGATCAGTTGGTAGTAGGTACCTACAACTTTTCGTGATGATGATTATAATGGCAAAACCAAGGAGAACAATAATTCGAAATTCGAATACCGAGATCTGGAAAGAGATGTTTTTTTTCATTTAAATTTAAGTATAAAATATAGGTACATTACATATGTTATGTTTAAGTACCAAAGTAGGCATGTATGTGAGTATACTCGAATTGCACCCGGAAATATATGATTAGGTAAGTAAATTACGTTGTACTTGGGCAACCGAGCTTCGCTCGGGTGAAAATGTCAAAAAAATTGATTTTCCCAGATAATGAGACCTAGCTAGATCGATGGTCACCCCCGATACCAAATTTCATCGAAATCGTTATAGGTATGTACCTACTTAGTAGCCGTTTTCGAGAACGTGATTACTGATTACAAATAAGTATACCTATATACATTTATAGGTATAAAAATATTGCTCGTTTAATAGTAAAGGTAAATTAGAAGTTTGGTGATGTGTTAAATTTATGTTTAACACATCACCAAACTTCTAATTTAAAAACTTACCTGTATAAAAGTTTCAAAAATGTCCCAAATCCTCTGCAAGTTGCAACTTCCCCGGTGTAAGTAACCGTCATTTTGGTTTTCTACCTTTTAAATTTCACTGTAGTAGGCACTTAAGTTTGAATAATCACTTCAAACTTCTTATTCTCTTCCATTACATACACTTAATATGAATTACCGAGTTGCAAACATTATACTTCAGCGAGGTAAATAAATGAGGAAAAATAAATAAAAATACTAGGTATATATTCTCACAAGGCACATAATATTCATTCTTTGTTAGCAATTATCTGATCACAAATATTCGTCAGGAACATTTTATAAATTAACTAGGTATAACAAATGCGAATTTATACAACTAGTTAAACATTTGCGGGTTAAAGGGTAACACCAACACCGCTCTACCGCATGGTTTATCCAGCACTGTCCAAAACTCCGAGACTGACGCCCGACGGGCTCCGAAGCCCGAACTTCCGAAGCGCTCGGCTGTGTTCGATTACTTTTCGCACTATCCGGATCCGCCAATGAGGAAAAAGGGATCCGTATCGTCGCATCCGACACCACTCCACAGATAAAGTCAACAAACAATATCCACAGAGTAGAATATAGTAGCGGTACGTTGAAAACCACAGACTATCATGCATAATGTGACTTATTGTGTGGTCTAGTTAACATTCGTCTATGGTTAACAACTTTCTTTCCATTCATTTCATTCATTCGCCAAAATGCCAAAATGGCTGAATTTACTTACGGTATTTGCGTTATTGTCCTCAGTGCATAATTTGGAATTTGACTTCTAAATCTGTTCAATTCTCACAGTAACGCTAGTGTGATCTTCTGCATTTATGACCCTTTCGGACGTTAACCACATTAGCTGCTAGTAAACAACTTTCATAATGAGTGAGACTACGATTAGCGAGCCAAATAATTCTGTCGACTCGCAAGCACCGGCTGAAGACGATGTTATATTCCCGCCTTTACCTGGTAATTAAAGTTTGTGTCAATAATAATGAATTAATTCAGCAACTTTCATTACTGATGTGAAAATTGTTTCAGATCCGAGAGATGTTGACTTTGAAGATGATATTAATGAGGAGGAAAGAAATTTTTATAAAACGAAGTTCCAAGGTACGTACCTATTTGTCATCATAATTATAAACGTAACTTTCTAATCATATATCGATCAATACATTCTGAAGAGTGAAGCTTGTTTTTTTAGCAAGTATTAAGTATAAATAAGCAGGATGAAAACTTATAAGAATGGTGTTTTTTTTATTTTATTTAAAAACAAAAATGCGTCTATTTAAACCATTGAATAAGTGAAAAGCTGTATGATCTCAAGCATTTTTTTCACTCATTGGTAGTGCTATGAAGTACTGTAGAGGCTTGAATGCACCTTTTTTTTTTGTCAACTTTTAAGTACTAGCTGACTCAGTGAATTTCGTATCACCTGAAGAATTCCCATACAAAGATATAGAACAGAAAACATGCTTAGAATCAATAGCTGATCCTGTAGTTAAAATATTGTCATAACATTTGCTTGACCCTATATACCTAATATGTAATTATGGTATATTATACCTAGATGAAGGGCTAATACTCCACAAACTTGAGAACTGACTGATTCTTACTTATAATAAGCTAGCTTCTTATAATAAGTACCATTCTATTTCAGATTTGAACTCTATATCTAGTTACCGGTTGCACTGCACATCTTGTGATCGCCATCTTGGAAGTGCTGCTAGTAATGATGGCCGGATGCGGATTCACCCGATGCTGCGCACCTTAGTATGCAATACCTGCTTCAAATTTTACAATAGTGGAGAGTTTGAGAAAGGTGATGATGGCTCAGAACTGTATTGCCGCTGGTGCGGGCAAGGTGGCCAGGTCTACTGCTGCTCTGACTGTCCACATGTTTTTTGCGCGGTAACAAACTTTTAAAATTTTACAATTTTTTTATTCAAGACATATATATTCATAGAGGCTTAAGTACACTAAAGTGACTATTCCAGCCTCATTGGAGGACACAAGAAAACAACAAAAAGAAAGATTTAGGGAGAATTCCCTCTAGAGGGAGACCTCGGATAAGAAAGGCATGCTTTACAAATCTATAGATTTGCAAGGCATCATTAGACATTTTTACAATTTAATTTTTTAGTAAGACATAACTTTAGGATTACTATGGCATCATAAAATTCTTATCCTTTCATAAAAGTTTCATAGAATAATATAGGTGCACAATTTTAACGGGACAGAATACAAACTGTGCAGGGATCTTCTTTATTAAGGGTTCGTAGCCCTCATTTAGCTACTTCATCTACTTGAGCGGCCCAGTTTTGAAACATGTTACTTTACTAGGTACTTTATATAAAAACTGCATAGAATAATATTATTGCACCATTTTAACTGGACCAAGAATACAAACTATGCAAGGATCTTTTTTTAGCTCCTTCACCAACTCACTTGGCTCAGTTTTTCAACATTAATACATATGTTTATTATTATTATACTATTATTCACTTGATTGCCAAATCTGTAATTTGCCTTTTGGGGCATTCCACGCGAAGCTGACAACTAAAAAAAGTTGATTTTTCCGATTTCAGTAATATTTGAGTATCTTTTACCTATATATGTCCTTGATACGTGTACCAAATATTTTTGTAATATAGTGCCTAGTTAGAGAGTTAAGGGACTTTAAAATTTTGACCAACGAGTGGGCATGCAGTACTTTAAACCCGATTACCAAGTCATAAGATGACAGATATAAATAATTAAACTAATGTATTTATTACGTAATTTAATGAGGTGTTTAACTGAATTTTTGGATACGCAATTTTTTTTTTTATTGAAAAAAATGCGATTTAATTTTTTAACCTGGACTTTCACGAAGTTAGACCGTTTCGATTTTATTAATTTTTTTATCTAAATTTTTATAATTAATATAATTATTCTAAAAAAAATTTTTTCGTATCCAGTTAAAAACATCATTAAATTAAGTAATAAATACATTAGTTTAATTATTTATATCTGTCATCTTATGACTTGGTAATCGGGTTTAAAGTACTGCATGCCCACTTGTTGGTCAAAATTTCAAAGTCCCTTAACTCTCTAACTAGGCACTATATTACAAAAACATTTGGTACACGTATCAAGGACATATATAGGTAAAACATACTCACATATTACTGAAATCGGAAACATCAACTTTTTTTAGCTGTCCGCTTCGCCCCTTTTACAAAATGTATGTTTCAGAAATGCATCAAACGTAACTTGGGAATATCAAAGATTAAAGAAATAGAAAACACTGATGACTGGAAGTGTTTTAAGTGCAACAACAAATCATTGTGGGATCTAAGGGCCATATGTTGGGCACTTGTGCGCTACTGCGACTTGAAAAACAGGTATGTCTCTTTAATACAATGTTAGACTAAATAATGTATTTTTTTTCTCTCTTTACATCTGCGATCGGTCGCAAGACCATAAGCGGATTTGTTGGATGAGCAGTGAATTTTTAGAGTGAAGCGGCCAGTGCCACTTCTACCCATTCATAAGACATCTTTCTTGAAGATGTCTTATGACTAAATAATGTACCACACCTAGTAATATATATTTGCGTCCCACTGCTGGGCACAGGCCTCCTCTCATCACGAGAGGGTTTGGGCTATAGTCCCCACGCGGGCCCAGTGCGAATTGGGGACTTCACACACATCTTGGAATTACTTCGCAGATGCGTGCAGGTTTCCTCACGATGTTTTCCTTCACCGAAAAGCTCAGTGGTAAATTCAAATTGAATTTCGCACATAAGTAAACTTAGAGGTGCGAGCCGGAATCGAACCCGCGACCCTCTGCATGAGAGGCGGTAGTCCGAACCACTAGGCCACCATGGCTACCTATCTAATCCATACCTATATACAAAAAAATAAAAAACTGACTTCAAACTCCGACGGCCTGCAAAGTCGGTGTCAAGTTCATTATAAGATTCACTTGACACCAACTGCAGGCTGTCGAAGTTTGAAGTCTGTTTTTATTTGTTTATTGGAAAAGTTTTCTTCGGCTATATACTCCAAACTTGGGTACAATGGGACGGAAGTCTCACTGTAGTCTTTGAAATTCATGCCAAAATCATACATGTGCTAACAAATTTTGAGGAGTTCCCTCATTTTCTCATGGATCCCATCATCAGAACTCAACTAAATTAAAATGGAACCAACCGGAGGTACCACCTCGATTAAAAAAATAATCATCGCAATCGGTTCAATTGACGGAGTAATCGAGGAACATACATACAAAAGAGCATGCGGACAAATTGAGAATCCCCACCTACTTTCGAAGTTGGTTAAAAAATGAATTGTTGTGTGTTAGTCTGGCCATCTAGAACTGCTGGACCGATTTGGCTGATTCTTTTTTGACCTGAAATTCTGGGAAGGTATAGAAAAAAAATCTAAAGGATCAGCTAAAAAAAGAAAGTTACTTTGTATGGGAATCTTAAAAAAAGTTAATTAAAAAAACCAAAAAACCCGACTGCGTAAAAACTAAAAAGAAAAAAACAAGACTACTTAGTTCAGTAGTAGCTAGGATTATGTTAAGTAATTGATTGCTATTGAGGAATCTAAAGATGCCTACTATCGGGACCCATTATTTGTAACATTTTAACCTAGATTTTAAATGGGTCCCGACTGTAGGCATCTTTAGATTCCTCAATAGCAATCAATTACTTAACATAATCCTAGCTACTACTGAACTAAGTAGTCTTGTTTTTTTCTTTTTAGTTTTTACGCAGTCGGGTTTTTTGTTTTTTTTAATTAACTTTTTTATTTTATTATTTTTAGTTAGGGATTAAAAGACCGTAAATTCCGCAATCTTGTCATTTCATGGAGAGAGTTGCTATCGTGGGGATTATTAAGTAGCTTGCGATGATCTAAATTACTGATTATTAATCCCTCTAGAGACCTAACCCGGCTCAAAACGCTACATAAGCCTGAACCTATTAAAATTCTTCAAGTCAACCGATAGATGGCGCTACTGGTACTACATAAGAGAATTAGGTAGCTATTTTATTTATTTACGAGCGCTGAGTACTGACTAGTGTACCTAATTGGTACCTATAATCAATTAGGTTATATTTCACTGTATCACACACACTATTGACACTTTAAATGTAATAACGAAACTAAAAGTCTTCAAGTCAACGGATAGATGACGCTACTGGTACACTACATTGCACATGCGTACGTACTTGATTGAAGTTTGAGATTTATGAAAAACATTATTATTAAGTATTTTATAGTCGTCGTGACCTGCTTGAAGACTCGTTGGTCTAGATTATTTCCTGTGTTGCTAATTCGAACGGATGTACTACTGGGTGGATAGGTAGGTACCTACTTTACGTGGTTAGTAAAGGAACTTTGAATCGTTATAAATCATAAACGGTTCTTTTGTCTGAAAAATGGTCAAAGAAACCTAATAATGATTTTTAAATACCTATTCAACGATACCTCACATGCCATAGTTGGTTGACTTTTATTTTTTTATTTTGTACAATATGGCGTCTGGTAGCCGCCATTTTGAATTTTGATAAATTTCATATCTTCAGTGACACTCGCGCAATTCAGACGAATCGATTGACGTATGATTCATTAAAATCGACCCACGCGTTTGATCTCTAGTGTGCCACAAAGGAACAAACATACATACATACATACATACATACATACATACATAGACAGGTAAACACATAACCCTCCTTTGCGGTGCGCAGTCGGGTAAAAAAGCCGTGGTGGCCTAGTGGTTCGACCTACCGCCTCACATGCAGAGGGTCGGGGGTTCGATTCCGGCTCGCACCTGTAAGTTTACTTATGTGCGAAATTCAATTTGAATTTACCACTGAGCTTTTTGGTGAAGGGAACCATCGTGAAGAAACCTGCACGCATCTTCGAAGTTACTCAAAGATGTGTATGAAGTCCCCAATCCGCACTAGGCCCGCGTGGGGACTATAGCCCAAACCCTCTCGTGATGAGATGAGGCCTGTGCCCAGCAGTGGGACGCAAATAGGCTGTAGTAGTGAGTAGAGAAAAAAAGGAAAGGAATTAAAGAAAACATTTATTCATGACATTACACAACACATACATAAAAGACAAAAAGAACGTTGACACAGAAAAAAAAAGAAGTGTTGTGGTCTGTCACAAAATGTGATGGGAGAGGGTTTTATAGTATGTCTAGTTGCAGTACAATTCATCATCATCATCATTATTTCAGCCGATAGACGTCCACTGCTGGACATAGGCCTCCACTCAGACCGGTCCTGTGCCACTCGCATCCACCGCGTTCCCGCGACCTTTACAAGGTCGTCACTCCCTTGTCGGAGGCCTACCGGCTCGTCTACCGGTTCGCGGACGCCACTCGAGAACTTTCCGGCCCCATCGGCCATCAGTCCTGCGAGCAATGTGCCCCGCCCACTGCCACTTAAGGTTCGCAATTCTTCGGGCTATGTCGGTGACCCCAGTTCTACTGCGGATATCCTCATTTCTGATTCTATCACGCAGAGAAACCCCGAGCATAGCCCTCTCCATTGCCCTCTGGGTGACCTTGAGCCTTCTTATGAGGCCCTTCGTAAGCGCCCACGTCTCGGAACCATAGGTCATCACTGGCACCACACACTGGTCGAAGACTGCAGTAAAATTGTGTGCAGCAAATAGTTATGTAGAATTCTACTTACTATTCGCTGTGTGCAGTCACTGAGTACGAAAAAGATCGCAGCATGTCACATGGCCAAATAATAAATTTCTAACGGACACCAGTGAAGTGCGCTGTCACTTCACTGGTGTCCGTTCCATTGCATTAAGGCCGTTCCCTGACCCAGCAGCGTCAAATTGCTCATGTAAAATCATACTTTTCTAAGAAATGGTAAAAGCTAAAAATATGAAAAAAAACACATGTTCTATTTGATTATCATCCTTACATTGATAGATTTCGTTACACGTTTCACGAAACTTCGCTCGATACAATTTAGTTCCAAAGTAACCTCTAACTCGGACCTTTAATCCAACTTTACTCCAGTTTATTATATCAAACTGTGTATAACAAAACATAACAGAACAATTATCCATATTATACATTGACAGCTTTATATATTTATAGCCCAAACCCTCTCATGATGAGAGGAGGCCTGTGCCCAGTGCAGTGGGACGCAAATAGGCTGTAGAAGTAGTAGTACCACTGAAATGCCCCAACATGGCGACGATCAGAACAGATCAAACCAAATCAATCATTTATTCAGCAAATTGGCCACATAGGGGCACTTTCAGAAATTAATTTACCAGCACTTCCTAGACACATTGGTTGAGAAGAAGCGCCGCAACAAAATCAGCAGAAGGCCTTTTTTCAAAAATTCCACATACAAATTCATATTACATCTGCATTTTATGTAATAGGATACATGTTGGTACATACTAACATTACATTTAAGGGATTTTAGTCCCTAACTTAAACTTCAAGCAACTTGTGACTTTTTTACGATTTTTTAAGCGACATTTTCTTTTATCAGGATTACTATGGCCACTCAAGACCATAGCTTAAAAGAAAAATATCAGGCGATGTGTGCTAGAGATTATTCGGAATGCTGCAAAAATAAAAAGAGAAGAGATAAAATAGAGAGTAAGAAAAAAGAAGACAAAAAAGAAACTGACGTTTCTGCGAAGAAGGCTACGGCGGCAGCCATTTCGAAGATACCTCCTACAATTCAAGTAATATCTGATTTACATGTCTGAATGTACTTTGCTTGAGAATGGGCATTATAATTATAATGTTACATGTACCTTTACATTTTAGGTGAAAAAATTTGCTTGTATTAATGTTGATGAACTTAAACCAGAGAAAAAAGCTGTGAAAAGGTCAGCCAGCCCAAAAAATAAGGCGATTTTTTTGAAAAATCCTATTTCTATTGCATCAACTCCTAAGACTTATAGTCCTTCAAACTTGACTCCTGTGGCAAAGAAAATACGGGTAAGTAATATTTTTTATGTGTAATATTTATGAAACAACACGAATGTTATTATTTAATTAAATATGTATACTAATTCTTTTTTCGTTTCAGATGTCTTCACCAATGATAAATCCTGTGAGATTTATGTCTGACCGTAAATCTATTCAAAGTCCTATACGCATAAGGCCTAAAGCTCCACAGCTGCCAATTCCAGTAATAGCCCCGTTCAATGGTTTCAACAATACCTCGTCATTCAACAATTTTATAAATGACAATATCAATTTGTCTTTGGAAAGTTTGACCCAGGTATATAATATATAACTTCCTAATTTATTGAGCAGCCAGTATGTATGTGCTTTGTAGACGCTAGAATAACTGTGTTTTCTTTATTATGCATTGTTTTAGGGTTTGGATATGTCTGCAGTAGCAGCAATGGCAAATAATAGTGCAGATGACGATGTTGTTTGCACGCCCGATTTTCCAATGGAGCCATTGTGTGAGGTAATTAGTCTCAGCAAATGCTTAATGTAGTTGATATAAAACTTTAAGGTGTTGTTAATATAGCAGTGTAAAAAATAATAATAATGTTTCTGTCTGTTTAGGTCACAGAAGATAACACTGATGACGACGTACAATGTATTACGCCTGCACCGAGGTCTAATAAATTACTTAACCCACCGCCTCTTGTGCCTCGTTCAGCAAACACATTGCCAGATTTAAGTGCTGATAATATTGTACAAATGACGGAAAATGATGTTACAGTAAATGCACAAACTGGAGGATTAAAGTTCCGCGTGGATCCTCAAACCCTTTCTTCCAACAAAATGTACCGTTTACCTGATGGAAGAATATTTGCCATCAACGCTAACCCTAACATGCCTGGAGGGTATTCTGCTACTATAGTAGCAGTGGCTGAAAGTAACAAAGTAGCGCCCAAAGGAGCTACATATGCCGCTAAACTAAGTGCCGTTACGTCTCGAGTCCCAGCCCCTGTTCCAAAATTAGTACGCAGCTCAGCCCCGCGAGCCACCAACACGAATCGTTCCACTTCTAAGTGGCAAACTGGAAAAGTGAACCGAGGGACTGAAACAAACACAAGAGATTGTGATTTGGAAGTTCCCGTTGAGTGGTATAGGTACAATTTAATAGATGCCGTCGATGCCTTAGAATATTCAATGTCTCGTTTGAATAAATTAAAGAAAGATGCTACTACAGTACACTTGCGAACACGTACTGTAAGCGAAATGCGAGCGCTTCACAAATCATTCGATCGTCTATTACATACATCCACGAGTAGATTTAATGAGATTCGAGACAATCTAAACAAGGGTATGAAGCAGTACTTGCTCAAAAAATCCGGCGGTGGCAATGGTGCTAGTATTAGTGATGACGATGATGAAGACGATGACGTGGAAATATTACCTAATCCGGAAGAGAATGACGACCCTATATTTATTGATGAGAATTCTATTGATTCTAATGCTAACGATACAAATTCAATTGACCAACAAGAAGTGGATCTAACAGGTGCAATGAGTAGTAGCGAGCTTAATGATAGTGGTGAAAAATCAATTGATATGGAGTTTTTAAAAGCGAATGAAGTTGTGGATGAAAAATCAAATGACGCTGATACTACATCTAAAGCGCATGTAGATCCTTTGTCTGAAACAGAAACTTCTAAAGAGCCTGTAGCTAAACAGTCTACTACTGATGAAATCAGCGAAAGTAATGTTGCAACGGAAGACGAGACTTTGAAAGGAAGTACAAAAAATACCAACAGTCATGATGAACCTTCTGAAAGTGATGATGTAGAAAATAAGAAGGGTAAAGATGTACAAGACGATAAGATTTCAAATGGTAAATTTGAAGCCGTAGACATAAAAAAATGTGACGCACAAAACGAAGAAGTTTTAAACTCATCATCTGAAATGACAGAAAAGAAAAATGAGGAACATACTGGCAGTGAAAAAGAAAAGAAAATCAAAGACATACAAGATACTAATGATAGTCAAGATAATGACAAAAAGGTACAAGATGCGGAAATGAGTGAAGAGATGATTGAGACTTTGTTGAAAGGTGATGATGGTGTTGATGATGATGATAATTCACAAACAAATAATATGGATATTGGAGATGGTGATGATGACAATACCCAAGAAAATCGTACTTTGGACGTAGCAAAAAGCGATAACAACGAAACGCAAGCACTTAATGAAAGCATAGGTTTAGCTGAAGGACTATAGGCGTTAATCTTACTAGAATATACTAGTAAGATTTTACATGTATGAGGTGTAAGGTAAAAATACTACATTACTTTTAGGTGAAATCGAAAAAACTATGATCGCAGTAGTTGTTACGCCAGTATCATTCCTTCAATTTGATTCATATATTTTACTTGTTTATATTTTGATGCGCAGAAGTCAAAAATAAGGTCTCATCGGCAAAGGGGCGCGGGGCGCCGGGGGCCCTATGTCGTGCGTGCACGACTTATTGGCCCTTCAGTCGTGTTACATGCGCAGAAATCCCCTCTACTTTTGATCACCGCTCAAGTTACGCGCCGCGGCCCGCGACCTGTACCAGGGACAGTCGGGATTCATGATTTGCAAGAACTATAACTGAAACCATTCGGTTTTTCAATGTTTCAACATTACTTAATAGTAGTCGAACTTGTAAAACTCAATCGATGAACATATTGCAAGATGGAAACTGAAAAAGCAAATTAACAATTTAGTCAAATTCCGTAAAATATTGCATGGTGTCACTTCACTTCTATTCCATCTGGATAACTTTTCTAAAACTTGTCACATTTGGCAATGTTATCACATACATGGATCTGAACTTTAGCGTGAAATGTATATATGTATTCACAGTAGATAGGTAGAGCTTGGAAATTACTATTGTGCTTTCCCTATTAAGTATGTTTGGCTTGAAATCTCCTATTACTGTAAAACCGTTGGTTTCAATGAGCCTATAATAGAATGCGGAGTTTAACTCATTATTTGCTTAACTCTGACATTTGGGTAAAGTGTTTGTGCTAATCAGTCTTATCTGATATCTTATAGCATCGGTTATTTTTGTTAAAACGACTTAGGGCGGGTTGATTCAAGCACAGTTCACGGACTCCTGGTCGTTAAATATAGCCGCCGAGCTGTCATTCCATACAGAAACGTCATTTTGTCCCACTGTAAAATATTTAACGTGAACTTTAACGGATGGTTCGAGTCAACTCACTCTGCTATTACAGGTCGTATCAGACCATGACATAATAATAATCGACCCGGATATCTAATAGAGTTCGAAACACAACTTAGGATCAGATTATTATTTTACCATGGTTGACAGGTTGAGACTCATAATTCAGTCTACACATATATGGTTTCATTTTTGAATAACAAGCATATAAATACTTATATTAGAAAATCTATATAGCATGATGATAGCATTCAATAGTCAGAGTACTCTTACTTTAGGCAGTCCTTTAAGCGACCTGGGGCCTCATTGGAGATGTTAAATAGGGACATAGGATTTCCTGTCCCTAAACAATAACCTAAATGAATACATTACCTCCCTATTTAGGGCAGATTCTATTGAAATATTATTCCAATAGAGTTCTTAAAATTTAAATAATAGATCCATTTCTCCGAATAGCTCATAAAATGATATCTTGCCAAATAGGGAGATAGTGAATGGTTATTCACGGATATCGGAGTTCCCATATCCCCATTTACGAATTTGAATGAGGCTCCTGAACCTAAAATAGTTTGTTATGACTTTTATGTTTAAGAGATTTATATCTTTTGTTTAATTTTATTAATTACTAATTATAATATCAATGTGTGTAAAAATGTTGAATGTTCATTCATTTCTGTGTCTGTTGACTTGCACGCTTAGGAAAAGTTGCCGCACTGTATCGGAAAGACTTGTCGTATTCAATTCTTTATTTTTTGTTATGGGTAGCTATTTTTGTTCAATTTTTCATTTGATATATTGTTGTGACGTGAATGTTACTTGCCAATAGAAGTGGGCATCGTTCTGTGAGACTTAAGTGTATGAAGTAAAAAGTACTAGATTTTTTGTCGGATTGTGGAGAATGTGATAGCTGGTTTATGTAAGCATGATCTATCTATCTCCCACCTTGTGTGCGCTAGTCATGAAATTTCGACTAGTTTCAATCAGACAGTGGTCAATGGACACAATAAGTTAATGTGTTAAGATCATCACGATTTTGTATTTCGCTTTGATAGTGTTTCGTATATGGTGTATAAAATTTGAAGAATTTACGCATTATGTTTGTGATAATTTGTATTCAATAGCCTTGAATATTATGGTTACTAAAATAAGTACATTTCCTGGAATAAGATTATGTAGTTGTTAAGTCCATAATAGTATAAGTTTACCTAAACGTTTGTAAATAACACATTAGGCAAAAATTTATAACTTGTATAAGTCATGCCTATATCAAAATTAAAGATTTTGTAATATTATTTTGGGATTAAACTAGCTCTCATAACATAACGATTTCGTGAATTTCAATGATTAAATACCTGCAAAAGAAACTTATAAACCTAAGCCTCTTTAGCACCAATATCTGCGATTGAAGTCCAATTAGTTTCGATATCTTTGCAGGGACTGCTCGAATAAGCCTGGTATCGATATTAATAATACTAGCTTCTGCCCGCCACTTCCCCCGCGTGGAACTATGCGTTTTTAGGGTTCCGAAGTCCACAAGGAACCCTTATAGTTTCGCCATGTCCGTCCGTCCGTCTGTCCGCACTATTGCTCGGAGATGCTTAGTTCTAGAAAGCTGTAATTTGGCATGAATATGCATATTAGTTACGCTGACAAAGTGGTACAATAAAATGTTGAAATATTTTTTTTATAGGGTACCTCCCCTACTCGTAAAGTGGGGATGTTTTTTTTTTTCTTGCGTACCCCATGGTGCGGCATATCGTTGAATAGGTCTTGAAAAAATATTGTGGGTTTGTTAAAACCATTTTTTGATTAAGTGATGCGTTTGTGAAATATTAAGCTTTAAAGTGCTATTTTTTGTTAGGGTCACGTGGCCCCCCCTCCCTGCCAGCTAAATGGTGGTATTTGGATGGCTGAAAAAAATCACGGTTGTGGCATATATAACGTAGTTGAAAGGAAAACTATCACAGCTAAGTAGGCTGTACAAACTTTCGAGTAATAGTCGACCAACTAATGATGATGATTTTTCTCGAGCGGCAGGGGCGTCGGGCGGGCACGTCATTCATACCACAGGCTAGCTAGATGCTAATAAGTCTTAGAAAGGAACTGTGGGCATCGTCAACTTCGGAACCCTATACTTTGCGCGTGGCCCAACGCGCACTTGGCCGGTTTTTCCATGATAAAAAGTACCCTATGTCCTTTTCCGGGACTCCAAATATCTCCATACCAAATTTCATCCTAATCGGTCCAGCCGTTTTAGCGTGAAGACGTAACAGACAGACAGCGTTACTTTCGCATTTATAATATCTAGCTTCTGCCCGCGACTTCGCCCGCGTGGAATTCGGCTATCGCGTTCCCGCGGGAACTATGCGTTTAGGGATAAAAAATAGCATACGTTCTTTCTCGGGACCCCAACTATCTCCATGCAAAATTTCATCTCAATCGGTCTAGCGGTTGAAGCGTGAAGAGGTAACAGACAGACAGACAGTGCTTCTTTCGGTTTTATAATATTTATATGGATAAATTAAATATGGATAGTATGGATAAATATAGTCATTTGTGACACATAACATAATAATACGTTAGTAGGTGACCCAAAGACGGACTTTTAAAGGTATAGTAGCACGACACACCTCAGTTGTAACGTCATGACTATGATGACGTACTTATGCGTTTTGCTGTTTCGCCTACTGACTGGAACGCAATTAATGTGCGTCCTAATCTTAGCTTATAAACGATGAGGTACCTAGTGAAATTTCGAAAAGATAAATAATTAAAAAAAAGTACAGAAATTAGTTATTTATCTGTAGATTACGGGAAACTCTATAATTAAGATGTCCATAGACTTGTAGGTTTTCCTGTGTGTCTATGTTGGTACTTACTACTCTGTCTGTGGTATCATGGCTCAACGGATGAACCGATTTTAATCTAGTTTTTTGAAAATTAATAGTGAGATTATCAGCTCTGATGGTGGCTGGATCGTAATGTACCGAAACGATTTGATGTATGTATGTATAGGTAGCAGGTATAAAGGATTAATTAAAAATTACAGACATGTGTAGAATATTTTAATACGAATCGATTGTTTTACCTCAAATAGCTAGGTTTAGGTACAAATGCAAACAATATTAATAGATAACAGTCAAACTGTTAAATAAATATTTTGTCAATTACTTAAGAAAAGTCTATTAGTAAAAAGCACTTAAAATATCACAATTGTGTACTTCATAATAATGATGATAACATCGAAATTCTTAATGAATTAATCTTATCAATAAGTATTATATTATAAGAATTATTCAACATGCCAAAACGAATTCTCATAAGGCATCAGACAACTCTCGATGCATTCGTTCAAGTGTAAAATGAAATACCGCCACATCGCACTTCCTTTAATTAAAGGTTTATATTCATAGACATAATTATAAGGTGGTCGCAAGTTGATGGAACCCATGCGGCCATTGATATGTTCAGTAACGGAAATGTCCTTTTCTGGACCGCTCTTCGTGGTACACCCTCGTCGGCGAATAGGTGCCGTTTGATCCTCCGTTCGTGTTCAACCCTGAAACAATAAGCTGGGGCTCTATGCGAAGTCTTAAATAGGGATCTCGCTTTTCCCTATAGGATCGCTCAAGCGTCAAGTTGAACTTTAAATCTAGCTGCTTAAAGCTCACGCGACGCGTGAGCGATCCTATAGGGAAGAGCGACATCCCTATTTAAAGACTTCGAATATAGGCCGTTGATTGATTACAGTTACTTCAAACGTCTTTGATCAAAATCAATGTTTTACACACATCTTCCCCAAACTAAACCCCTCTACCAAGTCTCATACCTACTGCTAATAATCAAAAGTATTTTTCGGGAAGGATATAACATATAGCGCGGGTAGAAGTTAAGTAGAGGTACTCGGTAGGTAGGTACAGTGCACACATAAGCTACCTAATACTTATATACCTACGGATGAACGAATGGTGTCTATGTGAGCCGCCATAGACTAATGCTATTAAAACGAATAAAATACTAAGGCCCCTTTCACATGCAACACGTTCACGGCACTGTCGCCGGGCCGTGTAAAGTAGAAAATAATGTATGAGCAACCATAGACGGCTTTCACATGGCAAGTCACAGCACGGTGACCGTGCCGTGTCCATATTGCACATGAAAAGGGTCGAAGATGTCAAGTTTTAGCACAGATAATATCTAAGATTACTTAAGTACAAGCAGGTACAAGTAATATTAATATTAGTAGGTGTAGTATATACCTAATTAAATATATAGGTAGGTGATTTCGTACCTATATTGCCCAATGTTCGCAAGTGTTAGTGACTGGATAGAGAAAGGCCCTGATTTATGTGTTTAGAAATACCAGCCGTGACAATATTTGTTACTATTTATAACTTATAGAATACAAACACTCATCTAGGTAAGTATCTATAATAGTCCATCGGTTCATACTCACCTTTACCATTCAGACGTCCATCCACAGTGGATGCTTTTGAAAAAGGAATGAAGGTATTGTTAATTGGTTAGTTTCTTATTTCCAATGAGTTCTATTGCGCACGAATTGCGCTTGTGTTTTGTTAGGTTCAGTGTTGCCAATTTAGCACATTTTCCATTTTTGGCATGTAGGTTCCCTGCAATCACCAAGGAAGCTACATGCCAAATTTCATCTTCCTACGACCAGTGTTTTCAGATGTCACCGGTCAGTCAAACGGAAGGGCTTATACTTGATTAATTACACGCTAAATTGGCAACACTGTCGCTACGGCAGGCTGACTAACTATATCTACTCACTATCTAGTAGGTAGGGGTAGGTGCGTTTTTTATTACCTTGCAGCAGGTGCGTTGGCGGCGGCGCGGCGGGCGCGGCACAGCGCGGCGCGAGCAACAGGTGGTAGAGCGCAAGGTATACGGCAGCTGCCAGTAAAGCCACCACGGCCAGCGCTCTGTACGCCTCTCGAGCCGACTCCAGTGGCAGGGTCATCGACACTATGCCGCTCACTATTGCGCCGATGCAACGCCCTGCGGAGTTAAGTGTGACGCAGTTAATATGGCGCCGCAAACACTACCAGTCAACTAGTGCCACCATTATATTAAAGTTTTAAAAGTTATCTTTAGTTCTTGGTCCTTTAGGACCAGGCGTCAAAAAGGTCTAAAAACCAACACAACTGATAGTTAGGTCATTAAATAAGAATAAGAATAAATTTATTGAACTTATTATCAGTTACATATTTTGGTCTTTAAATTTAGGTACCTCATTTCGTTAAGGGCCCAAGCCGAATTCCATCGCAGAACTAAGATATTCAGAAATATTTTAATCATGCTGGAAAATGTATGAAAAAGGCCATGGTTAAAGTAATCGAATACCCGACCCTATGCATGAGAGGCGTTAGGTCAAACCACTATATAGGCTACTACGGCTTGTTTCATATACATTTTCAGCATGACTAAAATATGAAAATCCAGTTCTGCATTGGAATTTGAATTGGCGCCCCTAGAACTAAATGAAGTTGATTTAAAGACCTATAAACACTTTTAAACACTGGATTTTAGACCATTCGTCCATAAAGTGATTCTATAGGGAATGCAAAAGGAATCTCCCTATTGCTTCTCAGATGAATCTGTTATTCGAGACGTTTGACGTGACTGCTAAGTGAGTCACTAGATCCCAAAATCCATTCGTCTTTCTGCGCGTAAAGTGAAATAGCTGACCCCGCGCAGTCCAACCGTAAACGTGAATGAGCGAGTCCGAGAAAAGTTGTCCATAGTCCATATGCCCTACTGTTCCTCACCGATGCAGAAGTGCGCTATGACGGGCAGCGCCTGTCCGGTGGCGGTGTACTTCCGCGGCACGAGGTGCCGGAAGTACAGCACCGCCGTCACCCACACCAGGCTGATCGTGAACACCTCCAGGACCTCGCCCACCACGATCCAGGTGTAGTCCTCGCTGTATGCTAGACCTGTTGCCAAACAAACGGTGTCAAACAGGAGGGTGACTCCGAATTCGCCGCTAGAGGCGCTTAACAGTAACCCGTTCTGCGCGTAGCGCCAATTCTTTATCCGCTCTTTAGAAAGAGAGAAAGCTCAGTGAGAGGGTGATAACGTCACGCATCAAGTTTACCTACACTGAAACACGATTTTCTGTACAGTAACGAACAAAAATATCTGAAAGGTTTTATATATCTTTTAGACACCAAAATGGTTTTAGAATTGCGCCTTAATAAAAAAATATGTCAATTCTGCTAGCTAATATGCTCGTATCATGAGTACAAGTAAGAGTTGCTGTCAAGTTGCAGGTATTAAGTTCAGTTGGGCTAACGTACCAGTGTATCGGAGGCAGTAGAAGGTGAAGGCGGTGATGAAGACGTTGGAGTGCCCGACGTAGTCGACCAGTGCCTCCGCCCACCAGAGCGCGGGGATCGCTGGCAACGCGCCCACGGTCATCGTCAAGCCCATCTCAGTCACCGTGCCGTTAAGATCCACCACCGTCCTGAAAAAAGTACTAATGTGAGTTGACCCCTTACACCACAGAATACTGCTACGGCCTCGACCTCTCATAACGAGAGGGTTTGGGTTATAATCCCCACGCGGGGCCTAGTGCGGATTGGGAACTTCTCACACACCCTTGAATTAAGTAGATTAGAGAATCGGTAGATTTCCCTCACGATGTTTTCCTTCAATGAAAAACTCAGTGGTAAATTCAAATTAAATTTCGCACATATGTAAACTCAGAGGTGCGAGCCGGATTACTATCTGCATAAGAAGTCAAACCACTAGGCTACCACGTCTGTATCTGTACCTGTAGCTACCACTGGCGACGATAGGAACATGCTACTGTAACTGTACACTCGGATAGGGTAGACTATACTCACCAAGGTAGATACGCGTCGATCCCGCTCCACAGCATGCCTAACAGCGTGACGACGGCGAAGATGGCGGCAGTCTCGGCGCCATACCGACGGACGGCGCTCATCGGCATCGCCAGCATGCCCGTGGTCGTGTGCCACCACCACTCCGGCGTCGATAACGGCATGCGGCTGTAATAAACGGACTCCTGAATGGCACTTGGTTTTGCGATCCCAAGACAACCGATACTGATTGTACGCAAATTAATTTTCTGGCCTATTATTCCTAGTAGTCTGCAACCGCGCCGCAATATCTCTGTAGACGGCATGGTATCGCGGGTGCGGACTACTGGGAATATAGGCAACCTTCTGTGCGTCACTGTCATAAAAGTGTTTACTAACAGCACCCGAACTGACAATGTTGGCAACGTTTTGCAGGATTCTACCTCTACCAACGCTTTTAAATTACTAGGATCTTGAAAATCCTAATTGATGAAAATCTGTTAGGGTTATCAGATTACTTTATTTAAAAACGTTTCTATCAAACTGCAATTTTAAAAGGCACTTCTGTTCACGGGGTCATTTCTTTTTACAGTTCCAAATGTGATTCGAGAACAATAGTTCTTGGCCACATAGTTAAATGACATGTGAAAACACCGACAATAGGGAAATTTAATGAAATAATCATTCGACCGCTCAAGCGACCGTGCTAAATCTAAACTAGTCGTCAACGAAACCACCACCTTACCTGTCCACAATCAATATGACAGCTCCGACCAGCATGAAAGCGGCGTGCAAGAGGAACGGCACGAGGTAAGGGTTCTCTGGCATCTGTTCGGACGCCACCCCGGCCAGCGGGGGGAATATGGCCAGTCCAATGGTCCCGAAGGCCAACTGACGGCCGACGTCGCCGCGACCCACGGATGTTTCCCTGGTAGCGATGACGCAGGCAGTGCCTAGTAGCGCTAGCGCTGCTGTTGGCCAGATGTCTGATAGAATCCTGGAAAAAGGAGTGTGATGAAGATCATTGGTTGGACGAATTTTCTCGTCTTCAAGGCCGAATGTTCGTGTTTGCCAAACTACGCTATAGAAATAAGTCAGGCCCATAACCTTTCATTCAAGTACATAGCTAAGAAATCGGAACAAACAGACACTTATCAGATACATTATAGGTGACATTTCTTCTAATTTATTTTGTTAATTTTTGTTACCTAGTAGTCACTTTATATGAGTCACATAAACAACAAGTTGACTCTGAGGTCAATATGTCACCTTTCAAAGATCAAGAAACATGCGGTCATGAACATACCTAATGATGAAGTAGCTCCAAAAGGTGGTAGTAGGGTCTCCAGTGTAGACTATGCATTCAGCGTGTTCCAAAATCCCGTTCGGTTCGTCGTATGGGTCCAGTACTTCGCAGCGAACGGTCGGAATACAGTCCTCTGTCATCGGGATTTCAGCTAGGCGCAGAGGCGGTACAAGGCAGCTGGCTTCACCTCCTGAAAAAAGCTGGCATTGTTACAGGCATCGGCACGGAACTTGAGCGGTGACCTTCGATGAGCAGAAGTCGAAAATAAGGTCTCATCGGCAGCGGGGCGCGGGACGCAGCGGGCGCTATGGCGGGCGCGCACGCTTATTGGCCCTTCAGTTGTAAACATGCGCAGAAATCCCCTCTACTTTCGCTCACCGCCCAAGTACCGTGCCGGGACAAAGATATTCCACATCCATGAAACAACTCCATTCTAGTTAAGGTAGCTCTGTTCGTAAGGTCGAAAAATTTAGGTGCTCTTACCCCGCTGGCGCACTTACCCCGACTTACCATAACCGCCAATATTTGCCGTCCGTACCGTTGTCGCTTGGGTTGCGGCATAGACTTGGCACTAATATTGATATTGTGAAATCACTAAGGGCAGTCGGGGCAAGTGCGTCAGGGTGGGGTAAACGCACCAACCACCGATAGCTACAAATATTACCTGACTTAGGGTGAGTTGATTCAAACCGTCCGTTAAAGTTACCGTTACCGTTGAATATTTTACTATGGGATACAATGACGTTTCTGTATGGAATGACAACTCTGCGGCTATATTTAACGGCTAGGAGTCCGTCAACTATGCATGAATCAACTCACCCTTAAGATATTATTACAACCATGAAACAATTCAAACCCGGATCCACCTTATCTCCATCTTCACTAGTTGTATAAGTAGCACGACGCCACAACTTAGAAGGCTTGCGGATTAAAGAATACTTGGTAATTGACAGCGTCAACGGATTAGTGCTTCGCCGCGCGCCTTCTAAGTTGTATCGTGCTGTAGATGCCTACCTATCCGATAAATGCAGTAGTTGCCATCGGTCACGTTGTCGCCCGGGTCGCTGGCGGCGAGCGACAGCGGCACGCGCATGCGCGACATGTGCTGCATGTACACTTGGCACTGCCCGTCGATGCACACGTGCGGCGGGTACGCCTCGAACCTGAAGTTCGGGTCCTCTTCCTCGTCCGTCGCTGGACTTGCCGACGGCTGGATATGGGAAATTTTGTTAAGATTAGGTAGGTACACAAAAGTCGTGGTGGCCTAGGTTCGACCTACCGCCTCTCATGCCGAGGGTCGGGGGTTCGATTCCGGCTCGCACCTCTAAGTTTAGTTACGTGCGAAATTCATTTTGAATTTACCATGAGCTTTTCGGTGAAGGGAAACATCGTGAGGAAACCTGCACGCATCTGCGAAGTAATTCAAAGATGTGTGTGAATCCGCACTGGACGCAAATAGGTTGTAGTAGTAGGTAGGTTTACATTACCTAGATACATATATTATACTAGCTTTTCCTCGCAACTTCGTATGCGCAGAAATATTACAATTTTAAATCCCGTTTTTTCCTGTTCCCGTGGGAATTTCGGGAATTCCTCCCTTAGTGCTCCTCTACGTTCCCTAAGGAACCTGCATGCCAAATTTCAGCTCTCTACGACCAGTAGTTTCGGCTCTGCGTTGATCGATCAGTCAGTCAGTCAGTCAGTTTCTTGTTTTTTATATATAGATAGATTTAAGCCACTATTCGGGACTGGGCACCTGAATTAATCGTGCTTAAGTTCAATTTTTTAGGTTTCCGTCTGTCCGCACTATTGCTCGGAGATGCTTAGTTCTAGAAAGCTGTAATTTGGCATGAATATGCATATTAGTTACTCTGATAAAGTGGTACAATAAAATTTTGAAATATATTTTTTTATAGGGTACCTCCCCTACTTGTAAAGTGGGGATGTATTTTTTTTTCTTGCGTACCCCATGTTGCGGCATATCGTTGAATAGGTCTTAAAAAATATAATGGGTTTGTTAAAACCATTTTTTGATTAGGTAAGTGATACGTTTGTGAAATATTAAGCTTTAAAGTGCTATTTTTTTGTTAGGGTCACGTGTCCCCCCCCCCCTGCCAGCTAAATGGTGGTATTTGGATGGCTGAAAAAAATCACGGTTGTGGCATATATAACGTAGTTGAAAGGAAAACTATCACAGCTAAGTAGGCTGTACAAACTTACGAGTAATAGTCGACCAACTTATGATGATGATTTTTCTCGAGCGGCAGGGGCGTCGGGCGGGCACGTCATACCTACCACAGGCTAGCTAGATGCTAATAAGTCTTACAAAGGTACATCGGGCATCGTCAACTTCGGAACCCTATATTTTGCAAGTGGCCCGACACGCATTTGCCGGTTTTTTTTTCGTAAACTGATTTGCCCAATAAACTTCTTTTCTGCAGGTTGAAAAAGAATTATTTCTTTATCCATGCAGATAATCGAGAAGTAGATAAGTATAGAAAACAAAAGCGATCAGTTAATTGGTAAAAAGATTGAAATTAAAAACTTGAACGCGCTATTCTGCAATTTTGAACTGTTCTTTATAATGGGGTCAATGTCATTGAAAAATCAGTTAGGGGCGCTCGGGGCGCTAGTGGGAACCGAGACCATTTTGGCGTTTTGACATTGACAGCTGTACATACGTATCCTTTCAATCACAACCTCGAACGCAGTTTAGCAGTTGCAGTGGCGCCTGCTGGTGAGGTGGCCCTCATTCCGTAAAAATATGATTATTTAATTTGACCTGTATAAACATCAATCACATTTAAACCGGCAAAGTTTAAAATGGCGTCCTTAACTAAAGCTCCACAAAATAGGTAGAGGACACAACTTAGAAGGCGCTTGGCGAAGCATTTAAGCCGCTGGGTTATTTCTGCTTAATCCACGCGCCTTTTAATTTGGTAAACCTGTAATTGATAGGTAAGGGTAACCTACTTACTGTGGTATTGGCGAAGCTTTCGTTCCTAGGGCTGGCGGTTGTAGTACTTGTAGTAGACGTGGTCGTGTACGGTTGCCGCACCCACGTGTTGTTCTGGTCGCCGCATCCATACTCGCACCTTCCCAGGGCTAAGACGCCGGTCTATAACAATACAATTTAAAACGCACTAGGTACCTACTAGTTCCAGCGCCGACCGACGATGAGCGAGAAGCTATAGACTATTTTCTCGCTCGAGAAAGGAACAAAAGAAATTTTCTCAAAAATGGCGGGGAAACTCGTCATTGTCTGCTTTCTATCAGATCGCAAAGTGCGTCATTGACGATCAGTCAAAAATTAAAAAAAAAAACTCAACTGCATGCCCCGGAAATTTGTATGAATTTACTTCCGCGGCATGTATAAGCGCAGGGAATGTTGTATGAAATTTCATTATCGTACAGGTACTTTTTTTTAAACTGATAAATACGCGAAGGAATTCCCAAACAGCCAAGTCTGCATGTTCTGTATCTGTCAATTGACGCGAAACCAAACGTTTTTATCCGTGTCTAAAACAGCGCAATGTATTTCAGAACGGAATTTAAAAAAAGAACGATCCATAAAGAGCGGGAGTTCTTGTCTTGTGTCAGATTTATTTAGCTAAATTTCATGAAAATAGTTTACTAGTTTGGTTTAAAAATTAATAAAAGGTCTTAATTTTTATAAAAAACGAGAAATCTACATGCGAGTTTTTAACTTGCCGTGTTAGTGTGTCTGTTAAAGTCAAAAATCGGTGAATACGAAATAAGACTGGCGTTCCATTGGATTTGTTGTAAGTACTTGACTACCTTTGCGTGCGTGTCAATGCTGTATTATGAATACCTAATATCAAGGTTTTTTTTCATTTTTGAGAAAAGCACTATATAAGCCTCGGCACGTGAAAGGCTTTGCAGGCTTCGTACATATTAAAGGGCCTCGGCGAAGCCTCGGCCCTTTAAACCAGTACTCAGCCTGCAAAGACCTACTTTCCCGGCCACGGCAATAATGTACTATTATATTACATACCTACCTACATACACAAGTAAAAAAACTCATACTATTATATTTAATCGTTCTTTTGTTCGTTTCAAGAGCGAGAAAATAGTCGATACCTTGAACGCCTTCTCGCCCTTGGTGGGACTAGTGCCTTCAAATGCAATGAAAATATAAAATACTGGAACTACTAAGTAAAACTAAAATACTAGTTTCATCAATATCTGGTAAAGTGGTCCTAGCTGCAACAGTATGTACCATGTATGTAACTTTGTCAATTCGATACAAAGTAGCTTTTAGTCATAATACTCATGTTTATAATAAGTGATTCAGCTTAGTTTTATCCATTGCATTATGATGATTAACACGGTATATCAATGTATGACACAGTGGATATTGCGTTTATCACAATACGATTTAAAGCTTGGTCTACACTATGTGACTCTACAAACTTCTAATATCAATCACCTGAATAAAACTTTAATTTTTACAAGCTTTTATTTAGTTTCACCCTGTCCCGATGTTTGTTTGTTTGTTTGTCTGTACCTAATCAAATCTCGAATGTTAAATTTGATCCACCGATTGAGCTAAAATTTTGCATGCCTCTGTAAATCGGATGACAATACAAATTCATTATGACTTGGAGCTGATCTGATGATGGAACCGGAAGGTGGCCATAGGAACTCAGTAGTTAAACGACGCAACCCCATCGAGTTTGGACTCGTTTGATCCGTCTTGACGAGTACTATAATAAAAGCTTGATTTAAACGTTTTTTTTTATTGTACTTAGCTTGTTTTTACTCAGCTACTAAAAGTTCATTAACGCCGTGTTTAAAGGAATATGGAGTTTATTTTAATGTAACAGATATAAAAAATTACGACAGGTTCAATTTTGATGGAAGACAGTACTCCTAATAATAAGTGTTTGTTTAGAAAGTTCAAATGAAATGTGCAAATCAAACATGTGGGTCTTATTTCATCTATTCTGCAGTCATGTACTAGATGCTTTTAGGTAACTTAACTACTAATGACTCATTAACTTGTAAACATCCAATAAAATGCATTTGCATAAGCTTATTTTAAAATATAAGAAGATGTAATTATGTGTTGGCTAATTTAACGACATCTATACATATACGCAACTCATCAGTCTAATAAAAAAAAATAGAAAATGCCTTAAGTAAAAAAAGGTACAACATCCAGTTTGCGTTAAAATTAATTAATAACTACTAGTACTTATCACAGTTGCTTGAAACTAAATTTATCGTTAAATTGTAAAAATATTAGTCTCATAACAGTTATAATAAAGGGGTTTCATCGTGCAAATACTTTTTGCAATGTACGGAAAATATACCTAAGGAAAATATGGTCATAAAATAATCAATCATTCATTATGAAAACGTGTACATAAGTAGATTGAATAACACCCCAATTCAATTAAGTTCCATTTTAATTCAGTTATGCGACGACCCAATTCCCATAATGGTGTTTGTACTCGGAAAAGCGGAGGTGACCGGGTCAGTGCCCGCGGCAGAACTGACATTTATATGCAAAAAGCATTCCGGTACCGAACTTCCATGGCAGTGATAGATAAACAAATGCCATGAAAAATACACTTATTTAAGTTACGTAGTTACTTATATCTAATCTAAAAAAAAACCCGGTCCTTCGAGCCGGATTTCAAATAGATTTTGAAAGTGTTTCAGGGAATTTACCTTTTCTTTTGCAAAGAAGTGACATCGCCGGCCTTCTGTGCAAGCCTCTTGCATCACGTAAGCACCATCAGCATCGCATGAGAACCACACCAGCGGTCGTCGAGGCTGAAATATTAAATTAAATTTAAAATACCTAATTCATTTACGTCCCATACTTACTCCATTTATAACAAAAAGAAATATTGGATTGGGTCTGTTTTGATTTTTAATCTTATGCAATAAAAAATGTTTATTATTTGGGCACATTTGGACTAGCTCCTGTCCGTGACTTCGTCTGCGTAGGATTCGAGAACTATGCGTTTTTTCGGGGTAAAAAGTAGCATATATGTTGACCAGTGTTCTAAACTACCCCATACCAAATTTTGTTGTAATCCGACCAGTAAGTAGTTTTCGAGTTAAATGTAAAGAGGCCATTACATTACAACAAATATAGGTACACACACATATCACAGACAATTTTGCTGAAAAACGTAGTTTAGTGTACCGTATCGTTTACACGTATTTGTAGTCCCTTCAACTTGATTTTTAATTAATTTTCAAGTTACAGACGCGACTTTTCTACAGACTTATTATTATTAAAACATATATGTAGATACGAGTACAGATTTAATTGCATTACCGTTTGTCGGTTCGTGTAAGGCACGGCCAGCAGGAACGTGTAGAACAGGGCTCCAAGAATCAGGCACAAGGCGGTCACAATCCTCAGCAGCCGGCCTGAGCCGCTGGGCCCCGCGCCACCCGTAGTCGACCCTCGCCCGACTGACATTCTATTCATAAATAAAGCCAATATAATAATACGTCTACTCAAGATGACGTAGCAATACTCTGATGAAACTAAAAAGAATAGAAGCATTGTCGAACAGACATAGGTCAGTGGGGCCAAATGAGGCGTAAGTGTAACTATGATTATTTTTTCAATGTAAGTACTTACCTTGAGAACAGAGTCATCTATGTATGGTACAATGCATGGATATAAGATACCGTTACTAGCCAAGTTATGTTTGGTATTATTGATATATATTTCGTGTTCTAACCCCACAGCATAGTGACGCACTTGCCCCAATGACCTTAGTACCTACGTTTTCTATTGAAGACCATTATCCATTATAAGATAAACTAATAATCAGATAATAGAAATAATCAAATGAACCTAAAAAGACTTAAGTAATAAGTAAGAAACCTTCTCCAATACAGATATAGTCAAATTGAAAATGCAGACAATACAGGAAGCACAACAATAGACGGGGAGACGGCTACAAAACGCATCGCCACACAATCAGATGAAAAAATCTCTGCAACCGTCATTGACAATGGAACTTCATTCATAATGTTTATCCATTTGAAGTCTCTAAGGAGAAGTAAGGTCGTATACTTACTTATCAATAAGATGCCCTAGAATGGCAGGGCCTAGCAGTGCCACACAAGGAGCGACTGCTGATATAAGGCGGGCCTCTCCGCGAGTCAGCCCCGCGGAAAGCATGTGCAGAGGCAGGTAAGGGAATATGCATCCCACCCCTACAACAAAAATAAAAAATAAATACCTAACCTTTATGAATTCATTACTCGAACAGTTCTTATGTGTAAACGTGCACGCGTTAACCCAATTGTTAGTACTTTTGCTAAATCGGTCGATTGCAAGCTAGAGATTACACAAATTAACCCACATTAACACGACTACAATGAAGAAAGGTCTCATTCATTCATTGTTGACACGCCATAGATAGAAGATCTCATAAATAAGTGACTTAGATGTGTCTTTCGATCGATGATTATTTTTATTATTATTAAATATGGAGCGAAGAGATCAATCAATAAAGATTTTTTACGATACTTTCTAACTTGTGCTCAAGTTTTTGGACAGTCACGTGGAAGCGCAATTTGTTTTTTTTTTGACCAATTCTATAATAAACGGCCGCGAAGCAGGTCGAGGTGAATGGTCCCTAAATCATTCGGTCCCTTTGCCGGCACGCTCCTTAGATGGAAGCCTGCAAGTGCAGCATTATTGCGGTGGCGCGATCATCGCGTCTGACCGCTTTTTGTACTGGTCGAGATGGATTCGAGATTGAAAGAACTGCAGATGGTCTTGCTTGATAGAATAATTACCTAATAGTGCGCCATACGAATTTAGCCCGTTTGGTAATCTTGTTATCGGGTTGTATAAAGGTACACCTACTACTAGCTATACCTACCCAAAATGATGTCTAATATCTATGTGGTGTAACAAACACAAGTATCTATTTTTAAAACATTAATGTTCACGCAGGAATCTTTATTAAAACTTGACATCATCTTTAATTTAAGAGTCGAGATGTCCATTATCATACTTACATCATCTGAACGTCCATAATAAAATTACGGTCGGCAACAAAACTACTAGAGAATTGGAACATTTGTAGGTGGGACAGCGCATTTTGAGTAGGGAGGGACTTGACAATTCGAACACTTTTTCTGATGACACTGATGACAGTACATAAATAAATGCAAATATGATCCGACGAATGCGTCAATAATCGGTAAAGTATATATCATTACTCTATACATGTATGTACCTACTTGTGTAGCCGATGATTCAATTTAATCATCCATACTAATATTATAAATGCAAAAGTAACTCTAGCGGCGAAAAAAAAACAGGACAAAGTTCTAAAAACAAAAAGCGCTCGTTCGGAAATGACTTCTCGCACGCTAAACTGGTATCGAAATGTTTACCTTTTGAGCAAAGGTATAAAAAAAAACTCTTTGTAGGTACTTAGAGCGTTATCACACTTGCGATTCGCGAGCGAGGTTTGTATGGAGGCGAACACGCCGCGAGTTCGCCGCGTACGCGTTTTATATTGAAAAACGCTTTCAACTCGCTCGCAAATTGCAAGTGTGATAAGGCCCTTAGATAAAGTAAGTACTTATACTTACCTATTTACTATCTTACACGATGACAATTTCCCACTTACAAATTCGTGTTTTGAATTAAAACCAAGTATGTACTTAACCTAGTTCTAGAAAGAACTAGGTATAAAGATTCTGCAATGGCCTACCTACTTATAGAGATACGTACCCGATAGAAAACAGAAGAGCACGCATTTTAGCGTTATCAGGTTTTTGTTGACTAGTTCCTTCATGTTGGTGCTGCTTTCTATCCGCGCGTCAGTGGCCCAGCGCATTACAGTCCACGAACATCTTGCACCTGAAATGGTAAACGGAGCCGTTAATGTGGCACTTACTTATTCTTACACGATTAGGAATTAGGATCTACTTATTTGGAATGGTACGTTAGGGAGTCCAACACATGTCTAAATAAAAATACACTTTCTTCACAATTTAGGTAAGTACCTATGTATTGTAAGCCTATCCTATCAGTTATACACGTTCCCCTATTTAGCGAGATGGTATGTTAGGTACCTAACTGAAATATGTATAAATAAATAGGCAGAAATGTACCTACTGTATGTAATAGGTAGTATGTGGACGTTTGTAAAGAAAGATGTAAGTATTTAACCCAAGAGGGCTTTGTTCGTTCTCCAACATCCATCAAACTAATATATAAGTATGTATACCTACATACGTAGTAACATTGATCTGAGTTAGCGCCGTATAAAATAAACAAATGAAAATTAGGTACTTAATTAACTGAATGCAATTTGCATACCGACCCGCAGTTCTTATGTCATTGCATTGCCAAGCTTGTTATTGTGTGTAGCTCCGGCAAGTGACTTTATTTACGCCGCCGCCGCCCACGTGGTCACATTTACAACATTTACAACAGACGCTACCTCCGATAGCTTAACCTTGTAGGTAGGTATACCCAAATTTACTTTCGCGTAGGATCTATAGGTATTTTGTAACGCTAAGCAAATTGACTCCAAGTTTTATCAATTAGAACTGTAAATCTTCTTTCTTCGAGTAGTTAACGTAGTAAGTAAAATTTAAAGCAGGTAAGTAAGGTACCATACCTTATTAATTTCGCTAGCTATTTCATCTGACTGATTTCTTGTTTTCATAACTCAGACCAATTTAAATAGTAGGTATACAGGATAAAGTACCTAAGTAGCTCTTATTTGATTATTATTTATAAATAAAATAATAATAAAAAAAAATGTTTATTGAAAAAGACACTAAATTTACAAAATAAAACAGTATCTGGCGGTCCCACACTAGGCAATGCCTGTCACGTGGCGACCTGGATTCGGTATACATTATAAATTAAAATTAATGTCTTTTATGTCTAAAGAAGAGGACAGAGTGCGCTTACTTTATTTTGCGCTAATTAAATACGAATATGTAACAAAAAATAAATATTGAATTGGAAAAGAAATATAAAAATAACTTTAGTATCCTGATAATTAAGTAAAAACGAATGTGTTCTTGGTGTGTGTAGATACTGTATGTGTGTGTGTGTGTGTGGGTGTGTGTGTGTGTGTGTGTGTGTGGATGTGTGTGTGTCCGTTAATCTGTGATTGAGTGTGTGATTATATACAAGCGAGATATGATTTAGACTTCGATCTTGAGCAAATTTTCCGTGTCCTGGTAATCGTGTTCGCGTAACCAACTGAGAATCTTCACTTTTGCTTCACGGGGTGAGTCTTTTGAAAAATTGCAACATTTTACAGCCTTGTTATAGATATAAGGGTGCAAAAAGTCAGGAAAACGTCGGGCAAATGCTGTTTTTACCGACGGGGTGTTAATTTGAAATACGCGTTTAAGGTTTAAAGTAGTATACTGATTGGAGCGTATAGTTTTAATATGGACCTGAAGACAGACACGCAAGATCATTAATTTCCGTACACTAAGGACATTAACTTCCTTGTACAGTGTAGTTGTCGGGTACAAACGCGGTTTTTTAAGCATCACCTTAAGCACGAATCGCTGAGCTCTTTCAAGGGGCAAAAGTGCAGTGGTAGACGAACCACCCCAGACAGTTATACAGTATGATAGCACTGATTCGCAAAGAGAGATGTAAATGAGTTTTAAAAGGTATTTTTGCGCAGAATTTCTCAAAATCTTCATAATAAATATTATTTTTCGTACCCGAGCAGATACCATTTCTATGTGCTTCTTAAAATTGAGATTTCATCAATAATTAAACCTAAATATTTGACTGAAGTGCTATTTCCAATCAATTCCTTATTTGAGAAAGTAAACACGTTTCTGGTAGAGTTTTTGTGAGTCGGTTTATTTTTTCGATCGCCATCTAATTGGTTCACCGCTGCCGCTGTAGGTTATCGCTCTATTACAACAAATGGTTTTTTTACAGTGGATTGATAAAAACATCTACGAAACCAGCGGCTAAGGAACTACAAGTACCTATTGTTTATCTTTTTGCGTAGGTGAGGTTCAGTCGACTCTATTGTTGATCGATCGTACTTACCTACTTTACCCTATACAATAAAGCGGTTACATTTTACAAAGCTTGGAATGAATATTTATGTAGAAGTGGGAACTGCATGACATTGTCTTTTGTGTCGAGTTGAGGGAATACGCAGTACTTATCTACGTCTTAGACGCAATTTGTTTCTGATTAATTAAATATTTAATAAACGATTTCTTAACTGCACAGACAAGAACTACTTATAAAGTTCCACTGTAGGGATAGAGCTCTTGATTTTTTCTGTGACTCTATTTGGTAGTGCGAATTGTGCGAAAGGTATACATGTGCAGTATGCAGCACGAAAGTAACGAGACAGATGGTTAAATAGTAAGTAAATATATGTTTCTATCTAGTTTATGGTTCCAAATAAATCGCCTATTTATAACTATTTAAATTATTTATTTTAACCTCTTCCTCTTCTCCTTCAGAAATTGCCAGCATGGTAAGAAAATTGCTGATATGGCAGGAAAATTGCTGATACGGTAATAATTATTGCATGGGATCCTGGGAAAGTGCACTTAACGCTATATTTATATTATTAGAACCCTCCCACTTCATAAAGAAACTAGTAAGGCTTATCTTAGACATGCGACCATTATGCGGACGTACCTACAATTAGTCGAGTCTACATTACGACACCCAGATATTTGGGGTCAGTCGGCACTATAATTATAATTACAATTCACAGAATATTTTCTTTCTCGTCTTTGGCGGCAGCTCGTTTAATAAAGGGTATCCCCACTGAATCTGGGTTACGTTCCGGTAAACATAAACATAGGGACGATCCGAGACTTCGACGTTAATAGAATTCTTAACGATGACTAAACCAACCCGATACGATAGAAACTACGACATGATCTCGAAATTTAAATGTTGTTGTTGGATCTATATCCCGAATAATAGAGTAATGGATTTGTTGTATCAAATCAAATTATTTATTCAGCAAGTAAGCTACATCTGGGCACTCTTATCTACACGTCATTTATACAATTTTCGAACGAAAATCCAGTATATCGTATTAACTAGGTTTATTAGGTCCAAAAATTACGGAAAATATTATTTATACAGTACCTACTTATCTAAACTAAATATAACAAAAAAAACTACTTAAGCTAAGTACTCATATTTAGAGATTGTACACATACAGTCTCTAATTGTCTTAAAGATGTAACAGTCTCTAAAATTAAAACACAAGTTTAGGAAATGTATACGGTCTCCTTAGTCAATTTTGGAGATGTAAGGTGTCTTCGTAAGTAAATGAGTATATTAGTATATCTACTCGACATTACAACATTCGATGCTAAAAAGTTCATATCGGTAAAGAGCCGAAGGCAAACGTCTTGCCGCAACTTGGAATATTGCTTATTTGCATGTCAGAAGATTATTAATCATTACAGCAGAGGGCAAACTGAACGCGTTCTGCGTAACGGGATTGGGAGAACACTGTGTGTTCGTTTCATTGAAATGTGTGTTAGGAATGGAAACCAACTCTGGCGCTTGCATACAGCAAATGACAGTGATCAGCCTACCGTAACGAACGGGAGGGGTACGCACCCATACATTCACGTTTTATCGTTCACTTTTGCGCACCGCCTTTTTAAATGTGGCATTGCAGATGTTAAAGTTTCCACGCATTCTATTGAGTATAGTAAATTATGAGCATTTGGGTATAAATTATGCCTAACCTACCTTGGTTATTAGGTAACTTATAGACCTCATGATTTAAATGTGCCTACATTTCGTAGGTACGTGATAGTATAAATTCAAAAACAATAAACAACCTGCCAAAAGAAATTAAACTGGAACGTTTCTATTAAGCCGTAACTAATCTAATGGAGAGCCGCAGAATAATGAAGTTTAATTAATATAAGTGACAGTTGTCGGCTTGCCGGTCGTTATCTAGCTTAACGGCTGTTGCCTTAACTGACTCATTCGATTGTGAGATTAGCTGCCACAACCTGACTCAACTTGTCCCTTTAACTAGACGACCAGAATCCTTGACATTCAATAGAAAATTTAAATGTCTGAAGGTTAAGCTTAACTAAAACTTTTTCGGAAAAAGAGTTTTTTCAGTACATCCACAGAGTAAAATGCCCGTCCATCACAGTTTTATGAATGACTTCATTTAATCTTGTCGCATAAGAAAAGATCTGACCCCGGAGTGGCGTCGTGCGGAGCAGAAAAGTCGATGTCGTCACCGCTATAATCGGCGAAGGTCTGTCGACCGACCCGCTCAAACGGTGCGTTTCGACAGATATCACCAACTGAATGACTCCAAACCAACACATGTGACATTTAAACTACTATCGTTGGACGTATTAATACGATCATGTGATAAAATTAGTCTAGCGATGTGGACTTCGAGGAAACACGAGTCGCTCAGTCAGTGGTCCCATCCAATACAATTGACAAAAAAACCGGCCAAGTGCGTGTCGGGCCACGCGCAAAGTATAGGGTTCCGAAATTGAGGATGCCCACAGTACATTTCTAAGACTTATTAGCATCTAGCTAGCCTGTGGTATGACGTGCCCGCCCGACGCCTCTGCCGCTCGAGAAAAATCATTGGTATTTTAATCATTAAATAAGTTGGTCGACTATTACTCGTAAGTTTGTACAGCCTACTTAGCTGTGATAGTTTTCCTTTCAACTACGTTATATATGCCACAACCGTGATTTTTTTCAGCCATCCAAATACCACCATTTAGCTGGCAGGGGGGGGGGGGACACGTGACTCTAACAAAAATAGCACTTTAAAGCTTAATATTTCACAAACGCATCACTTAATCAAAAAATGGTTTTAACAAACCTACAATATTTTTTTAAGACCTATTCAACGATATGCCGCACCATGGGGTACGGAATAAAAAAAAATTACATCCCCACTTTACGAGTAGGGGAGGTACCCTATAAAAAAATATATTTCAAAATTTTATTGTACCACTTTATCAGCGTAACTAATATGTATATTCATGCCAAATTACAGCTTTCTAGGACTAAGCATCTCCGAGCAATAGTGCGGACAGACGGACGGACGGACGGACGGACGGACGGACATGGCGAAACTATAAGGGTTCCTTGTGGACTTCGGAACCCTAAAAAAGTGCAACACAATGGGATGGTCTCGCGGTCTGGACAGGTTTAGCGATGTATATTTAAAATTTGGGACAACTTTTTAGGCCGATGGCGATGTTGAAACGTGGATCGGCGAAATAAAAAATCCAAATAATGGAAATTGGGTACCTACTTAATCTTTATCTTATTACTCTTATTAGATATGTAGCTCGTTATCCTTGTGTAAGACTGTGCGAAGTAAAACTCCCGAATGGTCGTGTCGAAATATGCATAGTTTCTGAAAATAAGTGAACAAGGTCTCTTAATTGTATGTGGGGGGATTCAATTATAAAAAAAAAACAAAGTGAGCGCGCGGCATCAATAGCTTTTTATAAAGTCGAGGGTCTCAAAAGACGAATAAAAATAATAATCGCGGACCGCGATTTTTGCTAACGAACATCCCTTCAGCGCCTGCACTAGGTACTATTTTGTAACAGCGTATTACAAGCACGTACAATAGTTGTATGAATTAAGCGATAAGTCAAACATAACATGGTTGTCTTTATAGTCATTGCTTCTATTGTTTTACTTTTAGGGTGCCCCTGACTCATTAATAAAATAATCTTTGAATTGATCAATGAATTTTTTGACTTCCTCTGAGAACACTTGACACTAAGTATATGGAATTTTCAACCGTTTTATTATGGGCAAATATAAAATTTCATAGTAAGTATATTCGTACAGAAACATCCCTGTATGATTTTTTTTAAGAAAAAATTCAAGATTTTCGACTTGTATTTGTGACCATTTCACCAAAACAACGTAGGTACCTATTTATTTACCTATCGCAACTTGACCGTTAAAATGATTATGCTAAAAGAAACGAAGTTGAGTTCGGTCTGCACATGTACCATATTCAAGATTTAGTGGTTCATTGAACTGTGACTTTGGTCTGTGCTGGTCGTGTTCGTTTTATAGGCGCGACTGTGCGAAGGGAGCTGACTCTCATAAATCCCATGGCGACGATACACTAGAGAATTGATGTTACGTGATGTTGATATGTTGATGTTGAGCCAAGAGCTTGGTAGTTGGTATACTTAGGTCTATGTTTGTTATATTTTTAACTGACTAGGTACGTATATTTTCAGACTACTATCTAATGAAGTGAAATTCACTTGTCGCGACATGATAACATATAAGTTGGGTACTAGCTTTTGCCCGCGACTTCGACGTCCGCGTGGAATTCGGTTATAGCGTTCCCGCGGGATCTGATCGTACTTCCGGGATAAATATACTGGCCCCGCTTTTTACTCCTATAAGGGAGCACTTTACAAAAGTCCTTTGTTAGTGCTCATTTATATCATAAAAGAAACAATTTTGCCAATTTCATGTTTCTCGGCCCAGCAATTTAAAACTTTCATACAATCGTTCAACCCCCCTTTTTACCCTCTTAAGGGGAGAATTTCTCAAAATCATTTTTAGTGTACTTACGTCATAAAGGGAACCTTCCTTCCAAGTTTCATTTTTCTAGGCCTAGTGGATTTAGCTGTGCGTTGATCGATCAGTCAATCAGTCAGTCAGTCAGTTTCTTATTGTTTTATATAGGTATATAATATATGACTAAAATATAAATGCCTACCTAACACGATAATAGACGGTCTTAAATATATTATTACATTGGTTCTGTTATTAATGGAACACAGGGACGAGAGGTCAATAGCAATAAATGATAAGTTGCTAAATACTATGTCGCAAGAGCGACGGACGCAAGGAGCTGTTTGTTAGGCCTGTCTGTTCTCAGCAAAGACGTCTCTACCTTAATGTAGCGTTAAGCAAACGATTCGATTCGATTCAGGGCACTCCCTAAACATTTCATCCATAAAATTCTTGGATAAAGCAAACATGTGTAACCCATATAAATATTTCCAACATGACATCAACCGGGAAACTTTCATTAGCTTCAGAATCTGGTAGACGGAATAAAAGTAGCTGCGATGAAATGAGTTTTCCGAGTAAATCATAAACTGGATATTGCTTTATGGTCTGGCGGTATCGTACAATTACCGAAGGCGATAACGTTACTTACTTATGTGCCGATTTAATGCTATAGACCTAGGACGCATTATGTTAGCTTGTTGCTTGACCTATAAAAAGGCTTTATTTAAGTACTTATCTAATGATGCAAAAAGTTTATGAAAGCTGTAGTGTGAGTTGTGGGTTGCAGTTTCAACTCCTACTCATGTCGCAAGAGGTATAGAATCGTAACCATCTGCATATTTTTATACTTTGTGATTAAACTTCGAACTGTGCAAACAACTAATTGAACGTTCCACCGAATCGAGTCCATCAAACTGTCTAATATTAGTTAGACAGTTTGATGGTGACTCGATTCTCGATTTCGATCGTCGCTCGATAGATATCTATCGAGCGAGACAGGGACGACTTTCGACTTTCGAGAGATCAATTTTTGCAAGGTAGCGCTCCCGCCGCGTGAACTTCTGTTCGCCTCGTCGCCCTCTTTTCTGTTTTGTTTGTATGTTTAGCTTAGACTTTAAATTATTAATAAAGATAAAAAATTAGTAATTAATGACAGTAAGGTAGGTATCTAGTCTAGATAATCTGGCTATATTTTACTAGGTATCCAGTAAGTAGTTAGGTATCAAGGCATAACTCACGTGGTGTTACAAATAGATCACCTAGAGGGGTAGAAAACGCTCGTTACACCCAATTTAGGTTTATGCCGTGGATTACGAGCACACAAGTGAGGACTGGCCCGGCATTAGCATAATTGGAGGTCGGCTGGCGGGACCGGTTTAGCTTTGAGGTACGGACGTGACGTCACCGCTGACATCATCAACACATGCCAACTATTTTAACGTTAAAGCTTTGAAAGTTTTGATATGAACAGAACACGCACCCGAATACTTCGAACGCTATTAGAGGAAATTGAAAATATTCACGATTGCAATGCGACCAAATGATCCACTTGAACTTTCCCCTAGTGTTTGTTATGCAGGCATAGGTACTACCTACCTACATATTAAGTAGGTATATCAGTGATCCGCCCCAGCTTCGCACGGGTATGTACAAAGTAAATATAACAACAAATTACCTTTGCCAAACCTTTCTCATGAACCCCTCTATAGGTATCTGTTAGTGAAAACCACATGAAAAGCCGTTCAGTAGTTTTGAGTTTATCGTGAACATACAGACAATGTTTATTATTTAGCAAATGCCGTGCGTGATACTAGGTGTACATTCCAGTTCATAGATATAATACACTTAACCAAAGGTGACTTACTCGTATATAATACCTAAAGGTGCGCCTTCCATATTTTTTTTAATTAAACTGTTGATAGTAGGTACCAATCTGTTATGTAGGTCGCTCGGCGCACCCAGCGCTGAAAACTACCCCACCCTTCGCCACTCCCGCCCCAATAAACGAATATTTTTGTAACGATGTCGCACAACAATAATGAGACTCGCTCGGCTGACAGGTTTTATCAAAACTAACGAATATTAAAAGACACTCCCTGTAGTATTTTTTTTTTCAATTACCTAATACAAAATACCGTTAGACAGAAGTCCGCGACTTCGCACTCGTGAAATTCGCTTATCGCGCGAGAACTATGCGTTTTTTCTGAATAAAAAGTAGTCTGTCCTTTCCCGGGACTCCAACTATCTCTATGCCAAATTCCATCTAAATCGGTCTAACAGTTTATGCGTGAAGAGGTAACAGGCAGACATAGTTACTTTCGCATTTATAATAATTAGTATGGATTAAAATACTTATTACTTATAGTATGGATAAAGACGGGCTATATTCGAAGTCTTAAAATAGGGATCTCCCTATAAGATCGCTCACACGTCGCGTGAACTTTGAGCAGCTAGATTACAAGTTCAACTTGACCTATAGGGAACAGGGATCCCTATTTAAGACTTCGAATATAGCCCCGAGGGTCTTAAAAGATGAAGTCTCTGAAGTGACCTAATAAGAAAACAATAAAATAAAGATAATAAATAATAATAGTAAAAATCACAAAATAAAAATAAGTGATGAGGTAGGTACCTATTCCTCTTTGGTATTCCTTTTGTACTGTTTAAACTTTATTAAAAAAAAATCTGAACCTTGTCGAACGAAACGAACGATTTCAAACTTTAAAACTAGAAATAAAATGTGCCTATTCTAAATTCAAATTTCTAAATTTTGTCTCGTATTTTTATTGCATAAGAAAATTTAGAACGCCGGCTGTGTTAAGGCGAAATATAATTAATAAAAAAGCGATTAACAGTTCATAACTTACAAGTAATCCACACCAGTAACAATTCACTTTTGCACGTGCCAGTACCACAAAAAACATACAAAACACAAAGTTTGTTTGACGTGGTATATATCCGAAATTAAATTTCGTCCGTGAAACGAAAACACTACCGGCCACTACTGCCAACTATAGACAGAATGAGTAGAAACGAGACAGCCTCTTGCTGGCTTTACCCTTTCTACAGCTTGCGTGTTGCGTGCGCTCATGCGTTTTTGTGCTAACGGTACATACACAATGTGGTGTTTGAGTAGATACCTACAGCTTAGTTATGAACGATAATTTTATGAAGAAGTAATATTTTACTTGTTACTTACTATAAATTAAAGTTGATGTTTCTCAATATATTTACTACAGCAAAACGATATCAAATTGTCGGTCTCCTTAAACTTGTCTTAAAATCATAGACAATGAGTGGACAAAGACAAATGCCAGAAGTGACATTTGTTTTAACTGTTTTCACTAGAGTCGGACAAAGAAGTATTTGTTTTTTTAAGTTAATTTAGCGATGACATTCGTGGTTTCATTTCAGAAAGAAGATAGACAACTTCGAGTAATACGTATAACTTATTTTTAAAGATCAGGAAATTGCAACGGAATAATTTACGCAACAAATGCTTCTTCTACAAAAAAATATTTACGTATCTGTGCGTTTATTTTTATTGTATCGATAGGTTTATCGTGTTACCTATTTTCATTTTCGCATCCCTAACTAAAGTAGCCGTGTTGTGTTGATTGATCGTATTGGATTATTCATTCGCAAAATTACAAATTATTTTGACTTTTACTATCTTAAACCATCGTAATCAATATTTGTGATTTTGTGCAGCACATCACATAGGTTTTCATTAGCAGTTGTACTAAACCATACAGTACTTAGGTAATTCATTTTTAAAATGACATGTAAATGGCTTCGCACAAAAATTGGACTTTCACAAGTTCTTTCGCCGGCCTCATAAGTTTTTTGAATATTTTTAAACACTTGATGCCTTCAGCCGACGTAGATTGCTATTGTTATGGCTCCTGGTAACAACGAACGGCATCCAGGACATACGGGTACTATCCCCAAGACAAAAGCAAGAAACAACTGCAATGTTCCCCAAGAGGCCGTGACGCCAACGAGAAGAGATATGGCTTCGAATCTTGTGACGGTAAATATTCACTCTTTGTCCTTACTCCACAATCGAACCTAGCCTCCAGGTCATCAGTTACTAAGGTGATGTTTATTATTTATATTCTGATAATGTCAAGCCCATTGTAACTGACTTCAGTGCATAGCTGTGGCATGAAGTTACTGCTACGGGCACATGTACCCGCCACTTTTATTTTTAGAATTTCATGAGAAACATTTTCTTGGCCTGCAGCCAACACATAGTGCTACACATTTAGTACATACTTTCAGTCTTAAAATTCTACTAAAATTAATTGATGTGTAATTATCACCCTACTATAATTGCTTAATTCATTGGAACTACCATTTATCTTTATGGGTGGTTGTTTTTCAAAATTTCACAAAAAGAAGGTTTGTGGATTACGGTTTTGACTGGATGAAATTAAAGTAATTTAGAAATTGATTTTATACTCTGATCATTTAAATGAACCTTGGTATTCAAGTTAATTGTTAAATTGTGTGTTTTAGACGTCCCTTGATTGGGTACCAGTTTCTGAATATAATACAAGAACTAATTATAACCAATCGAGAAAGCAGACAAATAATACCTCAGACCAGGAGCTGACTGATTTAGGTAAGTGAAGAATTTTATTTATAGGTTGTGTTGGTTATTAAATATGAGAGCTATTCAAATACATCTTATGATGCTTAGTTTTGAGTTAAAACCCTGGGTATCATGTTTCACTTTTTTTGCATGAAACATTACCCATATATTTTTATACTCTTTGTATGCTGTGTCTTGAATCCACCCCAAAATGTTTACAAGTGTATTATATTTAAATATTTTCTCCTTCTGTTTGTCCTACCTCCAAATGTACCTTATTTTGTCTAATGTCATAGTTAAATGTTAATTAGGTTAATGCCAACACGTCAAGCTTAATTGTTGAAATAAATACCTAAAAACTTATTAACAATATTCTGCATGGTGTTACTTTTTATGAATGCTAATAAAAAACTAATATTATTTTAGATAATTCTGTGTCGTTTGAGAGTGGATTTGGGAGGTTCGTCCCGGTCAGGCCACAGCCGCGAGCTTTGCCCTTGAATGTGCAAAACCGTGAGAATCTAACAAATGAGCATCAGGACGACGGAGCCAGCTCATCCATGTCCGGCCACACATTACATCCTTACGCACATCAAATGCAGAATGGTAGTTTTTACACCACATTAATCTAACATAGTATCACAATGACTGTTTTTATAACATGAAAAAATCCTTTACTTATAGGTTTAGTTCCTCATTCCAATCATGCAAATCATGCAGCGGCTGCTGTTATGATTGTCAACCCCACGACACCAAATGCAGTGACTGCTAACATGTCTCAACCTTTTAATGTAAGTCTCATTTGATAGCGGCAGATGTTTGATTGATGTTATTTTATAAATGTTATCAAATCACTTTGAATTTAGCATGTTGTACATGGAAGTAAAGCAAGTTATGAGTATGATCAATCAGAAAAGGAGTAGTTATGGCATGAAAGCATTTTGTATGCAAATATGTTCAATGACAATTCAAGAAATCATAATAAAACTGTTTTTCATTTATATACTTTTTTTTTCTGTAAAAGTCTTTTTTCTCTTTATCATGTGAATATAAATTATTTTTATCGCACCAACCAGTACATTAACAAAATGATCAATCATTTATGTCTTTTCAGGCGCCTAATCAAAATAGGAGAAACCTGACTAATAATTTGAATCCTGCACGTAACAATTTTGACGGAAACCACGCTAGCAATAATAACAGTACTGTCGCAGTATCTAGTTCTAGGTCTGGAACTAAAACTGTGAATCTGATGAATAACATGTATGACCAAGGGCAGGGTAGCCTGAATAATATCAATGAGAATAATCACGTAAGTTCACAGAGAGATGTTTTGGTTCATGAAGCGATATTTTTATATGGCGATAATATAAATGTTTATTTTTTAGGTTCACAGGGAATCAGCGAGGGCTTTAGGTGAAGCCATAGTGGCGGCTTGTCCCGACACCGCGGCGGTCGAGCGGCGGTTGGGACAAATCCGCGAGTACATAAGGGTTACTTCGTCTCTTGTTGACACTATGCGTAATTCAGAGGATGAGGTGAGTGATTCATAGAAAATAATTAATTTATATTCAAATTAAATACTTAGTGTAAATTAGCTCCTAAAAATATATTTGATCGTAGAATACACATAAGCCTATTTTATTTGATTCAATTTCTAATTTAGGCTTTTATTGAGCATACAAAGGAGGAATATGATGAACTGGTAGAGATGGTAATGAAACTGAAAGAGAGTGAAATAAAATTAGAGAAAGTACTGAAGCAAGAGCCTGATAATGTTGAAGTGCCCGCTGAAGAGGCAGAAAGTCTAGCGACAAACACCTCAAAGGATCCTACAGCAGGGGAATCAAACGAAGTTGTTGCTGGGATAAACATAAATGAGGTCGAGACTAGCAGCGGAATGAACAACAAAGATTCTGGTTTATGTAATAAGAATCTTAAGAAAGTTACGAATTTAGAGAATGAACAGTTGAACAAAAGCTTGCACAATGTCAAGAGTTCCCAGGAGGTTATAGCGCCTCAAGACGATAACGACGATTGTGCGCCAGCGCGCGACCCCGATGAAAGCCATACCGTCGAAATTAAAGAGATAGAAACTATTCCTTGCGGAGAAACCGGGAATGACTCTCACGATCGCCACTTGAACGAGGTGTTGCGTAAAAATATTATATCATGCGTAGAAAAAGTAGCGCTAATAGAAGAAAAGAAAAATAAAAATCATAATTCCAGCAACATTGAAGATCAGGTTTCTGACTGTTGATGTTTGCTGTAAAAGTGTGTTTACTCTGTCATGACTCGGAACAGTCCATAGCATGCGATGGATGTCGAACTCAACCGAGAAAATAACCAGCTCTATTCTATTCCTTTCATAATCACCAAAAACCATTTGTAACTGTCAACTGTGTGAACAATTTGTGCTTCCTAGCCTAGAATCTAACGAATTTGAGAATTAGCTTTAGTTTAGCCCTTCTAACAGAGCTTCCCTAGTTTGTCTTTACACTACCTGACAACTGCAACTAAGAGAAGTGTATACTTTTTGATTAGTATCGTTGTTATTTATTTTATATCATCTGTGTTATCAGGAAGTGGTGGTTCGACCTGTATCAGTTCAGAGTAACGGCTCTGCTTACAGTGAGAATGAGCTGTGGCAGAATGAAATAAAAAACAAAATGGAGCTGTCGCAGCGTCGACTGACCGCCTTGAAACAGCAACAGAAGAGGCTTCTTAAATATCAAGTAAATTAAACTTACTACTACTTTTACTCTGCTGATTTTTAGCAACCTAAACATAGACTTCTGTCTTTTGTTTAAAGTTAAAAAATTTAGAAGTTACTTATTGATTGCGTGATTAATGCTTTTTTTAGGAGGAAGCAAAGCAACAGTTAGACGAAATGAACAGGGAAAGACAATCTCAGGAGGCTATTCCATCGACTTCTCATGATAACTATAGTAATATGCAGGTAATTATGCTCTTTACGTCGTCTTTACATCGCAGTTACGCGGGAGAAAGTTAGGTAATAGTACATTACAGATCTAGGGTGGCCAAGACATTTTATGGCCAAGGGTGATGTAATAGTACATTACAGACCAAGGGTGGTGAATTCGTAAATGTCCCAGATCGCAGGTTTCTGTGGCCCGAACCGAAGGTGAGGGCCATAAATATGCGATCTGGGGCTTTACGAATTGCCGCCCGTGGTTTGTCAAAAGTTTTACGTCTTGCCTTGGCCAAAAAGTGAGATTTTCTCTCCGCGTAGCGGGCAGAAAATCCCAGTTTACGCCCAAGGGTGATGTAAAATCTTTTTTCTCAAACATGCAATGAAATATTGATATTATGTTCTTATTAGCCTGGGAAGTATCACATTTCAGGCGCGGCTAGACAAATTGGTCTATAATGAAATTTCATACAAACGTTGCAGGCCTTGGCCGGCAACTCACTTTTTTTATTTCCATTTGATATATTTGTGACACAGAATTTGTGACTTGACATTCCGCCATTTAAAAAAGCTACAAGCAATATTTACTCTATGGTTCGCTATGACATTCTGCCAACACAGCTTTAAAAAAACATGAACCATATTTGCTACATAGGTAGCGCAGTTTTATTTATGTAAAAAAGACAAAATATATTATATATAAAATATTATTTTATTTATTTATTTCATTGCATGTTTGAGAAAAGCACTATACATACATCGGCGGGGAACGGAAGTTGTCGGCCTCGTAACTATCCGGCCTCACTTCGTTCGGCCGTATATAATACTCGGCCTGCAACTTCCTCCTTCCCGGCCTCTGTAGCCCGGTCGGTCGGTCTGTTACTATTCCGTAACAGATTGGTAATATAACGTGATATTTTCCAGAATCATCCAATGAACGGTAACTACAACCCCAATCGGATGTACGCAGCCAACCAGATTGGGGTGGCCACTACGCTACCCCAGTCCACAGAAGCTTTGCACGGCAACAATATGTCTAGTAACGCCGGCAGCGACCACGGCCATTCTAACTCCAACAGCCAAGATGACAGGTTCTCACACCGAGATGCCAACATTGCTAGCAGTGAGGTAATACATTGATTCTCACATCCATACCTTGAATAGTAAAATAACGTCTAAATGTTACTGCATGCATTGAAACTCAACTTTGAAACTACATTTATCTACACTCATCATCAACCCTCTATGATGCGTTCAAAAACCGCAAATTATGACCAGCATTAAGATAAACTGTTTAATTCACAGATTTCTTATAAGTGAAAATGTTTTATTAGCTGTATTGGACCATCGAATTTGATTGTCTAATAGCATTCAAATTTCGAACATCTTCGAACATTAATGCCCGCCTATATTCTTCAGTCAGACAGAGCAAAAGTTTATTCCAAATTTAAACGTCGGCTCTATTTAGTCTATACTTTTTGAGAAATCGAATGTGAGACACTGACGTATTTGAATTGGCTATGGGTGAAAAATGACAATGTGCTCGATTCTTTTTTTATGGATAGGAATAACCTTCCGTATCAAGAGTAAAAAATCTCAGAATTTTCGGTGCCGTAGATTCTGCGTAAAAAATAAAATTGGTTTTGCGTTACGACGATTGAAATAAAAGTGTTTCCTTGGTCCAAGTATGCATCAGTACTGCTTAAAAAAAGTGTTGACACTATTGACATTGTTGATTTTTTCAAGTAGTAGTGCTGCATACTTGGACCAAGGAAACACCTTTATTTCAATCGTCGTAACGCAAAACCACTTTAATTTTTTACGCAGAATCTACGGCACGGAAAATTCTGAGATTTTTTACTCTTGATACGGAAGGTTATTCCTATCCATAAAAAAATAATCGAGCACATTGTCATTTTTCACCCATAGCCAATTGCCGCCATTGTGGACAGAGTTTGAAGCATCTTAGAGGATTTATAAAATGAGTGTAGATAAAGTTGTGTATGCAACTGTACATAATTAGTCCTTTATTATGTAGCAGTTACATAAACTTCTATTAAAGTTTAATTTGAGCGCCGTTAACTTTTGACGGTCCCTATAATAGAATCCTTACGAATTCCCCAGATTATCATATTCTGTATATAGGGTAGCTTCTGGGTGGAAATTTCGTTACAGTAAAATAATGGCTGGTTTTAAATGTGAAAATGGTTACATATGATTCCAAGTCACGGTTACTTGGATGTTATCAGACTTGTGGTGACCTTTCTATTGTCTATTAGACTACATTAATTAAGGTCACTGTACTGTTTAGCTATAAATTCGGCGGTTTGATTCTTTTATTTGCCTGTCATCCAGTGAAAATTACGCGTTGTGGCTAGTTTTATTGAGTGAGACTTGCATAAAAATGACATTGTGTTTAATTTATTCCAGTCGTGTATTGCACTTGCAATAAAATAAACACAATGTAGGTAGGTATATGTTAAATTTTCCAACTATAATTTACGAGATATTTTATTATTTTTGTTAATGAACACACTTAAATAAAAGTTTTTGCATCTGACGTATTCATTAGATTAGATCAGATGTTCAAATGTGATATCTGTGCACTATTTTGTGATACTTTTCCAACCAATAAGAGAGGCATTTGTGCGTCTGTTGATTAAAAAGCATACTTAACAATGATTTGGTCAACCAAGTAATATTTTCTTTAGAAATTACTAATAACTTTACTCCAGTCATATGATTGACGTATATATTATGTTTGATGTACTCTAACAACAACAAGATCCAACAAGCCCCTCCCCCCCCAAACAAAAATCCTGGATCCCCCAGTAATCATATACACTTCAAGTCGGCCAGTTGAAGGGTTAACGACGCATAAGCAGTTCGAATCGAATTTTCGTAATACAAACCAGCCCTTATCTCATCTAATAGTTATAGCACGACACAACCAAGAAGGCGCGCGGCGAAGCACTTAAGCCGTTGACGCAGAGTCCATTATTTCTTAATCCACGCGCCTTCTAAGTTGTGTAAATCTGTACAAGTTGCCAATCGCGTTTTAGGAGGCCGGCGGCGGGCGCGACAGTGACGTGGAGGATGATGCGCTGCTAACGGAGCGCGGGCGCATGCTGCAGATGAAACTGCGCGAGTTGCAACTCAAGAAACAGCACATGGAGAATCTCGTATGTTACATACCTTCCCATGACTATGACATTTGTTAAGTACCTTTGTGCTATTGTTATGACATTTGTTAACAGACACGGCGTTTCTCGACTTGCCGTAAATTTCTTTTTGAACAAACGTAGTTTCGCTTTTATTCCCGAAATACTAAAGAGATTAACAGATTGGCTCGATTTTTTTTACTCATAATCATCATTCAGGTGAGCCATCTGCCTGTTTACTACATTAAAAAAAAACTATTTAGGTAATGAAGATATTTTTTATCAAATTTAGTAGGTAAGCTAAACAATACATAAACGGCAAAAAAAAATCGTCTAGTATTATTTACGAGGGTCCAAAACTAACAAGTCATGGTAAAATAATACGCAGTTAAATTATAGCGGAAACTGAATCTAATTCGAAAATTTGTATAGAAGAAACAAAAATGGTTCTCGATTCTTCGTTATTCAATTTATTACAACCAAAATGTGTATTAGACACCAATATCTCTGTTTCACCTATAACTTCCGTGCCTATGTGATAAGTAGTTAAGAACGTAACTACGTTCATAAGAAGAAAGGAGCTTGCTGACGACTCTTAAGGGAGAATGAACCCGCTTAGATGAAAATAATGTGAATTTCATCCCACATGTCCAGGTATCGGAGTTTCAGAAGCTCCAAATGGCGTCGCATGTGGGGAGCTCGAACAACACTTACTCCAGCTCCGGAGAAGATAGTGCCGACGAGGAACCCTCGCGGAAATGTAAGTAACCACCACAACCTATTTACGTCCCACTGCTGGGCACAGGCCTCCTCTCATCACAAGAGGATTCGGGCTATAGTCCACACGCGGGCCCAGTGCGGATTAGGGACTTCACACACATCCTTGAATAACTTCGCAGATGCGTGCAGTTTTCCTCACGATGTTTTCCTTCACCGAAAAGCTCAGTGAATTTCGCACTTAAGTAAACTGAGAGATGCGAGCTGGATTCGAACCCCCGACCCTCTGCATGATAGGCGGTAGGTCGAACCACTAGGCTAGCACAGCGTGTCCTAGTATATAAGTAACACTCCAATAAAGATTAAAGATAAAATAAAGATTTTCTATTTCTATTTCAATAATCAAACCCCATAAATCATGGAAGCATAGAAAAAGTAAGGTAAACCTAGAATGATAACCTTCATACAAATCGTCTTACGCCCGAAATAAGTGTTAAATGCGGTAGCTTCTCCGATGTACGCCACAATGTAAGGAGGTTGTCAGTCTATATAATTATAGCTGATGAAAGCAACTTTATGATAGTAAACTTTGCCTGTTATACAGGTAACAAGTCATCTGGTAACATCAAAAACGAAGATCCCTTCAAACTCATGGAGATCAAAGCCATCAAGACAGCTCTGCAAAAGACTAAAGGTAAATACATTAAAATTTCAATTGTTTTGTAATAATATAAATAGGTACTGAAAATAACAATTTTCTTTTAGATTTAATGCGTTCTGTTGAAAACTACGAATCGGACCACCTGTCCGGAGGACACGACGACTCTTTCCAAATTCCTGGACATTCTAATATTCACGACAAGTAAGCACTTTTTAAAATGTAATTATTTTCATTGAATGCTATTTCGCAGTAGTTTCAATTTATTATTTTCTTAATTAATTGCATATTTCATATCTTATCCACCCCCCCCCCCCCCCCATACTATTACCGCAGTAAAAACAATCCATATCCATAACCACATCAAAGCCACTCCTATGTTTTGACGTGAAATAAGGACAAAAGGATTATTCTATTTACAGCAAATCTGAAGGCGGTGGTAGCATAGGCGGTTGGTCGAACGACGGTAGTGTCTGCCGCGTACGCAACTCGCTGCCCCAACGGCATAAGTTCACCAACGAACAGCACTCCCAGCAGCAGCAATCGCAACACTTGCACACGCAACAACACTTGCAACAGCAACAGCACTTGCAGCAGCAACAGCACTTGCAACAGCAACAACACTTGCAACAGCAACAACACTTGCAACAGCAACAACACTTGCAACAGCAACAACAGATGCAACAGAATCCGCAACAAATGAGTGAGTAGATATAATTATGAATACGCATGAAGATCATTTATTCCCATAATTAGGTTTTTGCCCTTAAAATGTTTTTGGTACTTTAAAACTAATTTTATTCCAGATCATGAGACGAATATAGCATCCTTGCAAGAGTTAGCGCAAGAACTTCGTATGGAGACGGAAAAGATTGTAGGAGAACGAGCTCGTATCAAGGATTTAATGTCTAATAAGGGTACGTATATTAAGAGATAAAAACTATTTTGAGAAATAAAGATCCATTCGAACCTACGTAAAATTTTAAAGCATTTTAGTAATTTCTTCTTTTCGATTCTTCGTCTTGTGGACTTCCTCAAATATTATGACTACTTCGGTTGTAACGTACTGTTAGTTTATGTACACCAGACGATTTGCTTTAGATTGGCTCAGTTCATAATAGGTATTAAAAATATCATTAAGTAGCGAGTAACCTAGTGAATTTGGTAAAAAATAAATGCAAAAGGCAAACTTAATGCCATAAAAACGCATTCTCTACCAGAATGTGCATGTTTGTTGGCCATATTTAGACATTCCACGAGAGGAGCAAACGTAGCGTAGCGAGCGTACCGCGATAGCAGTCTGCGAGTGCTTGAAGTGATATAACCGAATAGTGTCCGTTTAGGCCGGCAGGCTGAGAGGCATGTCTACTGAGGCTAAGTTAGAGTTTTTTACAAGTCATTCATATGGTATTGTTTATCTCAACAGAAGCAACACGTAAGCAGAAGAAAGTGAACGAGCAAGCATCAAGCAGTTGGGGCTCCGCCGGTCCGGCTGAGCGCAGGCAGATACAACTTCGGGCGTTGCTCGCAGATAAACAGCGGGAGCTTGACAAACTGCTCAACAAAGAGGTAAGTACAGACTGATCCGTCATCCGAATGCGGAAGAAACGTAAAAAAAAATACAGAAAATCAGTAATACCTACACACGTGCAAAAGCAAGGCGGGAAGCTAGTTTTTACCCGACTGCGCCAGTGGGAGGGTTATGTTTTTCGAGTTTATGTATGTACGTGGAATTCGGTTATCGCGTTCCCGCAGAAACTGCGTTTTTCCGGGATAAAAGTATTTCCCGGGACTCCAACTACCTCCATACCAAATTTCATCTCAATCGGTCCAGCGGTTTAAGCGTGAAGAGGTAACAGACAGACAGATAGAGTTACTTTCGCATTTATAGTATTAAGTATGGATATTTATTTATTTAATGGTATGGCATATGAGTTGCTTTGTTTTTTGTTATTGACATTTTCTTAGACATTAATAAGAGAGATAAGAGAGCTACTTTTTATCAGAAAAACGCATAGTTCCCGCGGGAGCGCAATATCCGAATTCCACGCGGGCGGAGTCGCGGGTAGAAGCTAGTATAATTATAAAAATGGTGCCTCTAGTTATTTTCTTTCCCAGAAGATATTATGTTCCGGCTCGGAAGTGCAGAAAGTGAAGGCCGATTCTTGTGCGGCGTCCATCATCAATCAGTCTTACAACAGGTAAGGTTTCTTTACTTATTCGAAAACTTAGCTCGTGATAAATTTTCAAAGTTAACGTCCGTTGAATAGGGCCGTAGAGCTTTGCACTATGGATAAAATGACGGCTCTGTATGCAATGTCACCTTGCACCGTATTAAACTGATGTTAACTTCTTCAAGCCGTGGTGGCCTAGTGGTTCGACCTACCGCCTCTCATGCAGAGGGTCGGGGGTTCGATTCCGGCTCGCACCTCTAAGTTTCCTTATGTGCGAAATTCAATTTACCACTGAGCTTTTCGGTGAAGGAAAACATCGTGAGGAAACCTGCACGCATCTGCGAAGTAATTCAAAGATATGTGTGAAGTCCCCAATCCGCACTGGGCCCGCGTGGGGGCTATAGCCCAAACCCTCTCGTGATGAGAGGAGGCCTGTGCCCAGCAGTGGGCCGTAAATAGGCTGTTGTAGTAGTAGTAGTAGTAACTTCTTCATGCAACCAAGGCTTAGACTGACAATCTGCTTACATTTCGGCGTACACCGGAAATGCTCTGTATGAGACATCTTGTATCCAGTTAGCACATAAGTGGTCTATGGTTGTAATAAGAAAAAAACTGACTCAAGAATTTTAATTACAGTGAACAAGAAGAACCGGACTCGAGATCGGAACAAATACTTTTAGACTCGCAAAATTCGCGAGATACCGACAACTTTAGGGTATGTTCTTTGATGTATAATCAATACTTATTTGACTGATTACAGATGATGAGATGGCTGTAGGCCACTTTCCATTCTTGTCACATTACATATACTTTGTTTTTTTATTGTAGCTTTTAAAATTTTATTTAATTAATATATTATCAAGGGCTAGTTTTTCAACTCATCATCAACCAAGTGAAACTAAGGAGATAAGATTTTGTATTCACCTATATTTAAAGTTCGACTCCTTAAAATGTGGTCCTAAGGCGAATCCAGTACAGGTTTAATACACAACTTAGAAGGCGCGTGTATTAAGCAAAAATAGACTCTTGTGTCAACGGCTTAAGTGCTACACCGCGCGCCTTCTAAGCTGTGTCGTGCCGTACAACAACATTTGACAACATTTCAAAATTTTAGTAAGGCTGAATTCGAATACCATTTCGGTATCTCTATCTAAAGGAGTCGTTAAAAGTTTCAGATATTTTCGTTCATTACTTTTAGAGAAAATCGTGTTTTCGTGGTAATTGGTGCGTAACGTAGTCTCACTCAATTCACTCACTCTCGCTAAAGAGCGGGAGCTACGCGCAGAACTATATCTATGCGCAGAAAGAGCTTTAAGAATTAAGAGTTTTTAATTTTAATTTTATATATGAAATTGACGACTAACGAAAAAAATAAAAATACGTGTCCTTTAAACTTTCTAATTAGCTAATAAAATATCCGTGTTAAAAACAATTGTCAATTGTGAGGCAATGTGCGTAGAGGGAGGTAGTTGTTAAATAAATGTTCTGGGCCGTCCGCAGGGAGGCGACAGCGTCATGGGTGCTCGTTCCGTCAACACCATCCCTTCGCAACTCGGCAGCGCTTACTGCAGTGATAGCGACAGGTAATTTATCTAAGTAATTGCGTAAATAAAATCCGCTTAAAATAACCAAGAACAGTGTGTACAGAGAATTCATTCATTTTCATGAGTTTTTTTTTTCAATATTTAACAGCGCTTCCAGAACTAAATCAAACCAGAGAACCCGCATCCGGCGGAGGCAGACTCAAGACAGGTTATCTGAAGACAACATACTCGTAAGTTAATAATTTACGCCAATTATGTTGCGTGATATTACGTGAAATTTCAAGAGTAATTTAACGTATTATTACAATTTCTTGGTATTTTCAGGCTCCGCAGTCTAATAACTCCAACCATACTATGAGAAATGAACCGAGAATAGAACCTTCAAATGTCAACATGGTCCCACCTATCTCTCAAAATAGTGAGTACTTAATAAAAAATAAAGTATCAGTTCAACAGGAAATTTTTACTTGAATCTGACTATGAATCGAATTCTGTTTATTTCCAGTTGATAACCCCGCAAACATGCCTTACCCGCATCTACCGCCACCATATTGGAGTAATAATAAGACTAATCAGGTAAGTTCTCTGTGATATCAATTAATTTAAACACCACCACCACAATAGCCTGTTTCATCACGCACGAGGGGGTGTGGGCTTAGGTAATTTACATCACAAACGTACAAAAATTACAGTATATAAAATATTTACAAAATAATTTTCGTAATATCCAACTAGTACTTTACTTAAAACTAGTGGTTGTTTTATCGTTTCATAATTAGGGTCATCGCGAATGAATTCGTCGCTAGAGACGCTCGAGTAGCATGAGCTGTAGTGTTGCCAATTTAGCACATTACACGCCATATAAATTGGCAATACTGAGGTCTCCGAAACTTCAAATATGATATTGACAACTTTGATATCGACTGCCGACACTTCATAGGACAGTGGCGCCAACTTATGAGAAGGAATACGGTGGCCCTCATTGTATAATTTTATTGATCTACACCTATCATAAACCATCTATCTATGATGCGTCCAAAGACCGCAAATTATGACCAGCATTGAGATTGTTTAGTTAGATTTATTATTTGTGAAAATGTTCTAATAGCTGTATTATACCATCGAATTCAATTGTCTAATAGCATTCAAATTTCGAATATCTTCGAACAGCAGTGCCCGCCAATATTCTTCAGTCAGACAGAGCGAAAGTTTGTTCCAAATTCAAATGTCAGCTCTATTTAGTCTATGCTTTCTGAAAATCGAATGTGAGACACTGACGTATTCGAATTGCCGCCATTGTTGACAGATTTTGAAGCATCTTAGAGGATTTATAAAATGAGTGTAGATAAAGTTGTGTATGCAACTGTACATAATTAGGCCTTAAACACTCGTGCGATATTATTATGAAACTCGCCTGGCGGATCGTTTCATAAAACCCCACTCGTGTTTTAAGGACCTTTATTATTTAGCAGTAACATAAACTACTATTTCAGGATATGCGTACCAACCAGTTCACACAAAACAGCCATTCGCAGACGATGGAACGACTGTTAGGCACTCCGCAAATGTCCTTCCCGCCTTCTATGCCGTACAATATGATGATGCCATATGGTGAGATTAAAATCTACGTCTAGAAAGTCAATATTATCAGATATCAAAACAGAAATGTATGAAAAACTAGCTTCTGCCCGCGTGTAATTCAGTTATCGCTTTCCCCGCGGGATCTATGCGTTTTTTTTTTTCGGGATAAAAAGTCATGAGCTTATAAAAACTTTAGTCTTATTGAGTCCTGAGTCAAAACTTAAGCTGTAAGTGGACCTAAAAAGACTCGAGTCCAATAATGAAGACTCGGTTTTCAAGTGTCTATGACAACAGAATAAGAGAGTGCGCCCACGGGTGACTTTTGTCGCCGTGACAAAAAAGTTTCAGTCACGTCTCCATACCGAACTGAAGAAAAAGTCACGCGTGACAAAAGTCACCCGTGGGCGCATCTCCATACATCTCCTTGGACTTGACCGAATGACGAAACTGTCACGGGCGACAAAAGTTTCCCCTGAGCGCATTCTCTCACTCATTCAAATTTGAGTTGTTGAAAAATAAAGGACTCGAGTCTCGCAGAAGTCCCCAACAAGTATAAAAGAACTGTTTTGATTAAATTATTAGTTTAAAAAACCGAGTGGAGTCTTGGAAATGATGACTGCATATTTATAATTTATATAGTTTTTTTTTCCTGTTATTCGTCTTTATTTTATTTTTTATTCTCCATAATGAACAAAATTTTTGTTAGTTTGACGCAGAGGACTCAATAATAGCAGCAATAATATTCCGAAATTGGTCACTTCGTGACAGGCATCGCCTAGTGAAGGACCAAGTGTCAATATTTTTGTATCCCAATGTTTTTTGGCAAAATAAATCAATTTTTATTTATTTTTATTTTATAATTGAGTCTTTACCAAGGCCATCTTTAATTCAGGAGGCATGGTGGGCGGATGCGGCTGCGGCTGCGGGTTCTGGGGCGCGTGGTGCTGGCAGCAGCTGGCTTTACAGCAGCGCGAGATCCACCAGTTGCGCGAACAGCTCACACATGTAAGTGATCAACACTACACATAAAATAACGCCTCTTTCCCATGTGGCTCCACCAAACTCGATAATTCATTCTACAAATCGTCCGATCCCTCCTTTCCCCTCTCCTCATATTTCTTTTATTAATGGTATTAATTTATTAATTACCATTTCTAAGACACAGAAACATAAGTCAGTTTAATAGATTTTGGCGTTTAATTTTAAGTAGTCGGAAGTCACATGTTGATTCAATAAGTAACAACCGTGTTTTGTTTTCAGACATCTGTCATGTAACCGCCCAAAAGTACAAAAAAAAAACCAGCCATTTATATAAGAATAGCTTTTGCCCACGACTTCGTCCGCGTGGAATTCGTTAATAGCCAGCATTCCCGCGGGAATTATGGATTTTTCCGGTATCAAAAGTAGCCTATATGTTGACCAGTGTTTTGAACTACTCCCATACCAAATTTTGTTGCAATCCGTCCAGTAGTTTTCGAGTTAAATGCATTTTTGCACATGCATTTTTATTTCTCTAAAAATCGTTATTTTGGGTTCAGTATCGTGTATATAGTCCCCTCGACTTGATAGTTTCTTTTAATTTTCAAGGTTCAAACGCGACTTCTTCTACAGACTTATTATTAGTATAGATGACATTGACACAGTGACATTACTTTCGGTCAATCCATTCTTGCCAGCTGTCGTGATCATAATTTCGATCCATAATCTGCGTTGCCGTGGCATTAATTTGTAAAAAGGCCAATTTTTTTACAGCTTGAAGAGCGTTGGCGGGCGGAGACAGCATCTCATACGTTGAACAACCAAGTTCCACCCGGAAACCGGGCGAATAACTACTGGGATAATTTCCGGAGGTATGTCTAGTAAACTGAATGAATTACACATTATTTACTATCTTAGCATACCCTATTTATCATACAGGTATGTTTTATGGTATTTTTTTCTTTTCAGATACTAGTTATGACACGAAACATATGTTACGTAGCATAGCTAATCATATTTATATCGAAATGTAAAACGTAGTCTTAATAAATTTAAAATCCTTGTGTCCTTCTCATCAGTAACGGGTGAGAGTTGTGTTCAGTTATGTTAATTATTGACTGTATTTTTTTGTGACCAAAGTACCTGTCTAAAAAATTGTGTTAAGCTAGTCGCTTTTTCTACTGTGGGACGCAGTGTTCGGTAGACTTCGATGGGAGCACCAATATATGCATAACAAAGCTGTAAACTAACATACCTAAGAAAATTTAGTATTTCGGTTTTGAGTTGACTTGCTTGGCTAATTTTCAATGAAATGGCATATTCCCAGTAGTCCGCTCTGCGGAGCACTGGGATTTTTTCGCCAGTTTTCCGCAGTGCGAACAAACGGAAAAATAACCCTGTAGTCCGCACCCTCGGTAAGACGTACGTACTAGAGGGAATTTGCATTTACTTAGTGGAATATTCCCATTTATTCGCACTGCGGGGTACTGGGAATAGGGCAATTAAATTAGCACCAGTAACAAAAAGCGACTACAATCACATCGATGGAAATATATCGCTTCAGTAACCCAAAGCACTGTTTTACGAACAGATTTTCAGTGATCAAACCAATGTTTGTAGAACATTAAAATGTGCTGACTTGCATGCGTTTTGTCACGAGCAATC